>MU123949.1:6452-16724 GCA_014904935.1 Melanogaster broomeanus
GAGAGAGGTAAGAGAGAAACAACTCCAAAATTCAATATTGTAGAATATCGGAGTGATGTCTATATAGGTGCCGTTGTTTGCCGGCCATTCCCCACAGGTGTCAGCCCGACGTTTCGGAGACCAAATCCTTGTGAGCCGGATATGTGTAAGGCTATGGTGCACTGTTATATTGAGCCTGGGCTGAGGCTTTGAGTGCTTCTGCAAATCTCACTGTTTGAATGATGGAAACGAGGGCGGATTTACTCTTCCATCTGTTCCAGAGGGCAGTCCAAAATAATCCACATAGTTCGGGATCATACCAGTCTAGGCGGGATAGTTGAGCCAGTCATCAGAGGGACATGGATATTGCCGCTAGTTCCACACATTCAAACCATGAGGTATTGACGGCAAGGGTTACGAGTTAGCCTCAACGGTGAGGAGGGGGATTCTGCATGAAGGGTCAAGAACGTAGTCGAAATGAGCGTATAAAGTTTGTTTGGACTGATCTTACCTTCGAGATTGTCCTGGAGCTTTAAGCGCCATCGTCGACAAGACTTGGAGTGAAAAGCTCGAAACAGCCCGTGGTTAGCGTGACACGACGAATAATAGTAATGATGGATATTTTCGGGTATGCAAATACAGTTATGTACGGCCATTTGAAACACAACATTACAGATATAGTGCTACAGCAACAACAACATCACTTCTGCCTATGAAAGTTATATCAATCGATAGAGGTACTTCTCATGTAGCTCTATAAATTTTTTGAAGCAAAAAATTGTTGTGCTTGGAGCTCAACATTGCATACAGTGAAAAGCTCACTTTTTACACATTTACCACTCAATGAAACACATGTACTATTAGCCGGAAATACCCTAATGATGACTAATCAAAACTACCATATTGTTATCAAATTTTGGACCCACTGGAATTGAGTGTTTCACCGAGGTTGGTCAGGCAATTTGCAAACTTTCTCTCGAACAAATTTGCTCGTATTTTCGAGGCATGTAGGAGGTCCTTACATAGTTCAAATCAGACACCAGTTGTTGCCAAAAAAAAGAGATGTAGCAGCGGGGTGGAAAGAATGTTTCATTGAGTGGCACTGTTTCAATGATGTGTACATAACTGTAGATGTAAACATGGGTTGCTGCTGTCGAACACGAATGGAACACTTGCCCTAAATGGTGTTCTACATGTGAAGGTACAGTCTAAACTTCAAGTTTAGTAGGTTTTTCGCGATTCGTACAACATTTAGACCAGTCCCCAATATTGCTGTTTCCATTATGTCTGAATAGGACTGACCATTGTGATTACTGACTTTGGAGATAGTTTTGCATACGAGCGGACAACGGATCAAATGATGACTTGAATGTCCATCGAGCACTTGCTGGCATTTCGGTGATCTGCGCCATTCCTGATGAAGGTCATGCTTCCAAATCTGGATTTTCTTTGGTACGTCCATCAGATCAGAAAGGAAGACATCGAGATGCTGATGAATACTAGTACTTGACTGGCACTCTTAGGGTCTGTTCTGCTGGCGGTGGTAATTTGCGAGATGGGTGACTTGAAGCCTTTAAGGCAACTTGAACGCCAATGGCTACGCCTTAGTGTGTCATAGAGGTAAGTGACCGCCTCCAAACATGATCGCCGCACGCGGATCCAGTCGAGTTATTCTATATATTTCATTGAGTTCTATACCCTTATTCTCCCATTGTCCCAACCTCTCATCGTCAGTGCCGAATTCAGAACACAGCAATGTCAAATGCCGATGCCTCGATTGGAGCAACCCAGATCGGTTCTACCGTTATGACATTTCTGTTTGGGATATCCACGCTTCAGTCATACCACTGTATATATTACTATCCGAAGGACTCGTTGTGGCTCAAATCCCTGGTAAGAGCCTCCTCTCCGTGTGTAAGCTACATCTGACCTATGTCGTCGCTTCGATAATTTAGGTTTCTTTGGTCTGGTACGTGTTGTCTGATCCTTTCCGTCTGGTGCGGCACTGCAAATATTATTTTCGACCGCCAGGCTCGTTGGCGCCGGCCATGCGATTTCTGTAACAGCCGGGACGTATTCTTTAACAGTAACTCAGTTGGGCGATTTCTCCTCAGAGGACATCACCCAGATACCGACGGGCTTCACCTGGGCCATAGTTCTAAGTGAGATCACAGCCTCGCTTGTCCAGGTAAGCGCACGCCGTCTGCTGATGATCACCTTCCAGACTCATGCTCAGTGCGCCATCTCTGTCACAGGGGTACTTTGCACATCGTGTCCGTGTCTTCTCAAAGAAGCTCTATATCCCGGTGTTTTGTTGGTTCATGTCGGCTCTCAGATTTGCTGGGTGTTCTTATATTGCGGTGGGGACATCGCGAGCCCAGGATCTTTCGGAGTTCTTACAAAGTAATGATTGGATTTTGGTCCCGATTTTGATCGGGGGAGCCTGTCTGGACATCATCATTGCTGCGAGTATGTGCTACTACCTCAAACGACAGAAGGCGTTTGCTTTCACGAGGTATGTCTCTCTCCCTACTATTTCTTCTTATGTGTTCATACACGATTCAGGACCGCAAAGATGTTGGATAAGCTTATGGTGTACTCAATAGGTAGGTAGAGTCGCCTATCTGCATTTCGGAAGCGTGTGCTGAGGCGTGCAATCTTAGAGACTGGCCTTCTCACTGGGTGCGGACGCTCAGTAACGGTTGTCCTTATGTCCTATCTCACAGTATCGGCAGCACATATGGGGTGACAATATACATTTGCTATAAGTTCATGCCAACGCCTGGTAAGTTCGATGTCTTGAACTTACCGTCCTGCTGCCATGGCTCAACTTTCCAGATTCATTCTTCGCCGTGTTCATGTCCTTTCCGGAAGGTGATTTATCTCTTTGCCCGCGTGCCCACCGAGGCTGATACGGCGGACAGTATTTGCTATTACTATGCTAGTTTCGTAAGCGCGTCATTCCAAAGAAGGCGCATGCACTCATCCAGTGTGCAGCTTAAACTTGCGCAGAGTTCATAGCGACGAATGCGAGGCCGTGATTTGTCTCCCTCAAGCAAATGCCACGGACAGGACATCCTCACTAGTTAAGATTCACCTCTGCATGTTGTGAACAGATGATTAACGAAGTCAGCAGCTCTCCAGGCACTTCTCGAAGGGGTTCTCCGCTGGGATGAATAGTGGCTATCTACGCAGTGCGAAGTCCATTTCTGTAGGCCCCCGTCTTGACCCTCTTCGGGGACACCGAGTGAGTGACCAAGCATTCTGTTCCATGTCCTCATTTCTGTCCTCATTTCTGACTGCCGATGTCGATAGGATATCGTCATCGAGGTCACGCAGGAAACACAAGAGCATAGAGACAAGTCGCTGGATGCGCGTGGCCCTTGCATCGCGACCTAGATATCAATATGAGATGGAAGCTAACTACAATGTGTACTTGTGTATGATATACGATTGGGGCGCTGAGTTAACCCCACCTTCAATCCCATCGCCACTACTCGAACCAATCATGCGCGAAGGCCTATCCATAGACTCGAGGAGGTGAGTTTCATGTATAGCGGCCTGAATGAGATCGAGGGATCGCAACGATGGGCACATCGTCCACATGTTATCCGCTCTATAACTTGGTCGAACGGGACTTCGACCTGGTCTCGGGCTGTGCGTAGCTACTCCTATGTGCCAGTTTTCACTGATCATGGGCACATAAATTGTGACTCGGATGCGCCATATGGATATCGGAGACTCCATTGTTGTGATTATCCTTTCACAAGCTGTGATAAAACATACACTTGAACACAACACCCACTGAGATAGGCGCATAGAACAACTGGCTGAAAACCTGAATCAAGTGGGAAGCTTGACTCATCTGCTACTTTATTCCAGATCTACGACGGGAATTTTACCCACACTAGTGGCAGACAAATGATTCCCTCTCAGGGCAGCAAAACCTTCCTTCGATACCTCAACGCGTATCTTTGTAACGGATTGCCATTATGGGTGATGCCCAAGGGGGTCCGTACTCTAACGATAACAGCACACTGATTCCATGTGGCATCTATCAAATGAAGAGTCGACGGATACCATACAGGAGCCTCTACGTTGTTACCATTGCATTGACCAAACACGTCTATGGTGTAGATCACGATCCGCTGTTCGGTTGTCTGAGGACTCTCGCACGGTGTCGCAACGAGCATTCGGTCAATGAAGGTACACACTGGGTTATGGCTGTTGGGATGACCTTTCAATTGCAGAAACGGAAGTTTCATGGACATGGTGAGACGATCTACCGTCAAGTCCCAAGGATGTGTGAGTTGCACGGGTATCCTGTGCGCGCGACTTTCATGGTCAATGAGGTCGATCTGTCAGGACCGCAGGAGACTGTCGAGCATCGGGTACCTGAAAAGCTTTGATCGTTGTGTATTTGCGGCATATTACAGACGAGAAACTGCAGTGCGTGATGGGTGTGCAGCGCTGCAGCGTGTTTGTCGAACTTTGTACATACATCAGAAAATACCTCGAAAATACGCAAGAGATACTGCCGTTATCACCAACTGGTCACAAGTATCGACCAGCGTTGGACTCCAAAATCAAATTGTAACCAATGATGTCAATGAGGCTCCGCTGCCGGCTTGCACAGTGGCCGATTGCTGACTTTCGGAGACCAATCTTCAAGTTGCAGAATGTAGCTGTGCACTGTTAGATCGACCTGCGGCTTTGAGTGCTGCTGCAAGTCTCACTGTTTGAATGATGGAAACGAGGCAGATCCACTCCTCCATCTGTTCCAGAGGTTAGTCCACGTAATCCACATAGTTCGGGATCATACCGATCCAGGCGGGGTTGTTGAGCTAGCCGCATCAGAGGGACGTGGATATCCCGCTAGCTGCACGCGTTCATCATGGGTATTGATGGTGGGGTTACGAGTCAGCGTGAACAGTGAGGGGAATTCCGCATGAAGGGTCAAGAACGTAGCATGAAAAGAGTGTACAAGGTTGGTTCAAGTTTGGACTGATCTTACCTTCAAGATTCTGCTGGAGTTTTATGTAAGTGCCATCGTGGAGAAGACTTGGGATGAAGCAGTCCTGACAGCCCAGTGCCCCATGGTGGGTTAGCGTGAAACACAACGAATAATAGTAATGATGGATACTTTCGGGTATGCAATCGAAACACCAATCGAACACCGTGACTGCAAACTGGTTTCTTATGCAGGATGCTGTAGGATTACCACTGCAAGAGATCCCAGGATCTGTTGGGAAGCAGAGCCACTGTCCGCTCTTTCATAGCCTTCCGTTGAACTTCTATTTTTTTATGGAGCTTTCGTTTGTTTCCACTTATGCTCTTGTCACATTCCTGCATCACGCTCCTGACTGTGAGAGCGACCATTTGACCTCGGTCACATCAATCAGATGCAGTGCTCTCACTATGTACGGCATTGTCAATATTTAAACTCGCCCTACATGGTGTTCTACACGTGAAGGTGCAGTCTAAACTTGAAGTTTTAGTAGTAGGTTTTTCGCGTTTCGTATATTTAGACCAGTCCTCAATATTGTTGTTTCCATAATGTCTGAATAGGACTGACCATTGTGATTACTGACTTTGGAGATAATTTTGCACACGAGCGGGTCAAGTGATGACTTGAATATTCATCAAGCGCTTGCTGGCATTTCGGTGACCAGCGCGGTCCCTGATGAAGACCATGCTTCCAAATCTGGATTTTCTTTGGTACGTCCATCAGATCAGAAAGGAATTCGAAGACATCGAGATGCTGATGAATACTAGTAGTACTCGACTGATACTCTAAGGGTTTGTTCTGCTGGCGGTGGGGATGTGCGAGATGGGTGACTTGAGGCCTTTAAAGCAACTTGGACGCCAATGGCTACGCCTTATTTGCGTCACAGAGGTTGAAAACTCTCCGCACAATACGACATACATTGAGGTATTATCGTTCATGTATCCAATGTGCACGCTCATGCAGACTGTGGACAACTTCGAAAAGTAACCGCCTTCAAATATCAACTCTCCCATCTTAGGTTAAGTACGGCCTTGGATAGAGAACACGTCTATCCTGTGCAGGAAGCCAGTGGCCATCATCGCCGCCACGCGGATCCAGTTGAGTTATTCTATATATTTCATTGAGTTCTATACCCATATTCTCCTATCGTTCCAACCTCTCATCCTCAGTGCTGAATTCAGAGCAGCAATGTCAAATGTCGATGCCTCGATTGGAGCAACCCAAATCGGTTCTACCGTTATGACATTTCTGTTTGGCATATGCACGCTTCAGTCATACCACTATATATATTACTATCCGAGGGATTCGTTGTGGCTCAAATCCCTGGTAAGGGCCTCCTCGCCGTGTGCAAGCTACATCTACATCTGACCTATGTCGTCGCTTCTAATGTAGGTTTCTTTGGTCTGGTACGTGTTGGCCGAGACTTCGCGTCTTCTGCGGCATTCCAAATCTTATTTTTGACCGCCAGGCTCATTGGCGCCAGCCATACGATTTCTGTAACAGTCGCGACGTATTCTTTAACAGTAACTCATTTCGGCAATTTCTCCTCAGAGGACATCACCCAGATACCGACCGGCTTCATCTGGGCCATAGTTCTAAGTGGCGTTATGACTTCGCTTGTCCAGGTAAGCGCACCCTATCTGCTGGTGTTCACCTTCCAGACCCATGCTCAGTCCTGTCACAGGGGTACTTCGCACACCGTGTCCGTGTCTTCTCAAAAAGGCTGTACATCCCAGTGTTTTGTTGGTTCATGTCGGCTCTGAGATTCGCTGGGAGCTTTTATATTACAGTGGGGGCACTGCGAGCCCACAATCTTTCGGAGTTCATACGAAGCAATGACTGGCTTCTGGCCACGATTTTTCTCGGGGGAGCCTGTCTGGACATCATCATTGCTGTGAGTATGTGCTATTACCTCAAACGAGAGAAGGCGTTTGCTATCACGAGGTATATCTTTCTCCCTACTCTTTCTTCTTATGCATTCATACATGATTCAGGACGGCAAAGATATTGGAAAAGCTTATGGTGTACTCAATAGGTAGGTAGAGTCGCCTATCTGCATTTCGGAAGGCGTGTGCTGAGTCGTGCAATCTTAGAAACTGGTCTTCTCACTGGGTGCGGACGCTCAGTGACGGTTGTCCTTATGTTCTATCTCACGGTATCAGCAGCATATATGGGGTGACAATATATATTTGCTATAAGTTCATGCCAACGCCTTGTAGGTTTAATGTCTTGCTTTTACCGTCCTGTTGCCATGGCTCAACTTCCCAGATTCGTTCTTCGCCGTGTTCATGTCCTTTCCAAAAGGTAGTTTTTCTCTTACCTGCGTGACCACCGAGGTTAATATGGTGGACAGTGTTTGCTATTACCATGCTGGTTTCGTAAGCGCGTCATTCCAAAGAAGACGCATGCACTCATCCAGTGTACAGCTTAAATTTGCGCAGAGTTCATAGCGACGAATGCGAGGCCGTGATTCGTCTCCCTCAAGCAAATGCCGCGGACGGGACATCCTCACCAGTTAAGACTTACCTCTCCATGTTGTGAACCGATGATTAACGAAGTCAGCAGCGCTCCAGGCACTTCTCGAAGGAGTTCCCAGCTGGGGTGAATAGTGACTACCTACGCAGCGCAAAGTCCACTTCTGTCGGCCCCCATCTTGGCTCTCTTCCGGAACACCCAGTGAGTGACCAAGCCTGTTGTTTCGAGTTCTCATTTGTGAATGCTGATCCCGATAGGACGTGGTGATCGAAATCACGCACGAAACACAAGAGCATAGAGATGAGTTGCTGGAAGCGAGTGGCCCTTGCATTGCGACCTAGATACCAATAGGAGACGGAAGGCAACAGCAATAATTTAATATTTTGTATGAACGATGGGGGCGCTGAGTTAGCCCCGCCCCATCGCCAACTGGAACCAGTGATGCACGATGTCTGATCCATTGACGAAACGAGGTGAGTTACACAGCAACTTAAATGAGATTGAGGATGTTGTCCGCATGTTATCCGCTCGACAACTTTGTTGAATGGGACTTCGATCACCATTGCTGGTCTCAGGCTGTGCATAGCTACTCCCGACGTGCCAGCTTTCACTGAGTGCAGAAGCTGCGATTCGGATGCCCCATATGGCACCAGAGACTCCATTGCCACGATTGTCCTCTCACGAGCTGTAATGATACTTACACTTGAACGCGGTGATATAGGCCCTGGAATAACTGGCTGAGGAGCTGAATCAAGTACGAAGTTTGACTCGTCTTATATGGACTTTCCCTTGTCCAGGTAAGCGCACGCCATCTGCTGAAGATCGCCTTTCCATGTCCATGCTTAGTGTACTGTCTGCAGGGGGTACTTTGCACACCGTGTTCGGTGTATTCTCAAAGAAGGCTCTACATTCCCAGTGTTTTGTTGGTCCCATGTGGTCTTGAGATTTGCAGCGACGTTTATGTCACAGTGGGGGCACTGCGGGGCCCAGAGGTGTGGGGAGTTCTTGCGAATGTATGAATGGTTCTGGGCTCGATTTTGATCGGAGGAGCCTGTCTGGACATCATCATTTCTTGCGAGTATGTGCTACTACCTCAAAACGAGAGAAGGCGTTTTGCTCTCACGAGGTATGTCGGGTGCTCGCTTATCTTATCTTATGTGTTCATAGGGATCCAGGACGGCAAAGATGCTGGATACGCTTATGGTGTACTCAATAGGTAGGAGTTGCCTATCTGCACTCCGGAAAGGTGTGTGCTGACATGCGTAACCTTAGAGACTGGTCTCCTTACGAGTGAGGTGTTCAATATTGTGGTTCATGTCTTATCTCACGTGGATTGGCAGCATAACTGGAGTTGGCACTATACATTTGCTATATCATGCCTTCTGATATGTAGGTTTGATGTCTTAAACCTTCCCCTTCCGCTTTCATGACATCAACTTTACAGATTCGTTCTTGGCCGTGTTCATGTTCTTTCCAGAAGGTGGTTAATCCTTTACCTGCGTGACCACCGAGGCTGACACGCAGGCAGTGTTTACAATTACTATGCTGGTTTCGTAAGCGCCTCATTCTCAAGAGGATGCATGCACTCATCCAGTGTGCAGCTTCAACTTGCGCAGAGTTCATAACGACGCATGCGAAACCGTGATTTGTCTCCCTCAAGCAAGTGCTGCGGACGGGACATCCTCACCAGTTAAGACTCACCTCTCCACGTTGTGAACGGAGGATTGACGAAGGCAGCAGCAGCGCTCCAGGCCGTTCTCGAAAGGGTTCTCAGCTGGGAGGAATAGTGACTACCTCCGCAGCACGAAGTCCGCTTCTGTAGGCACCCATCGTGACTCTCTTCCGGGACACCGAGTGAGTGACCAAGCATTCTGTTTTATGTCCCCATTTGTGACTGCCGCTGCCGATAGGATATCGTGATCGAAATCACACATCGAAACACAAGAGCATAGGGAAGAGTCGCTGAGGGCGAATGTCCCTTCGCATTGCGACCTAGATATCAATAAGAGATGGAAGCTAACGCAATATTTTTGTATCATACGATGGGAGCGCCGAGTTAGCCCCACTTCGATCTCCGACATGGTATCTGCTCGACAACTTTGTCGAACGGAACTTCGACCTGATCTCACTGGCCAAGCTGTTCATAGCTACTCCTATGCGACCAGTTTTCACTGGAGCACAGAAGTTGTGACTCGGGTGCCCGGTATTGACATGGGAGTCTCCATTGTCACGACTGTCCTTTCACGAGCTGTAATCATACTTACACTTGAACACAGCATGTCATGATATAAACACCTAGAACAACTGGCTGAGGGCTGAATCAAGCGGCAAGCTCGCCTCGTCTCCTACTTTATTCAAGATCAACGACCAGAACTTTACCCACACTAGTGGACAAACAAAGGATTCTGTCCCAGAGTAGCAAAACGTTCCTTTGATGCCTCGAGCGTGTATCTTTGGAACGGACTGCCATCACGGATCAAGTGCAAGGGGGTCCATACTCCGACGATGGCAACGCACCGATTCCACTGCGTCTATTGAAAGCCTGTGCAACGATGGTTGAGGAGGCGACGGATACCACGCAGAAGTCTCTACGTTGTTATCCTTGCATTGACTGTCCACACGATTCGCTTGATGGTTCTCTGCAGACTGTCGCGTGGTGCCGCAGGGAGCGTGGAGTCAATGCGGGTGAAAATGGGGTTATGGCTGTTGGGATGACCTTTCAATTGCAGAACTGGACCAAATGGAGGCGGTGAGGGGGTCTATCGCCGAGTCTCGAAGACGTGTAAGTTGCACAGGTATCCTGTTTTTTT
>MU123949.1:16749-42157 GCA_014904935.1 Melanogaster broomeanus
GGCTTAGTTCTAATCAAGATCTACGACCAGAACTTTACCCACACTAGTGCGGCCAGTACTGGCAGACAAAGGATTCTGTCTCACAGAGTACCAGAACCTTCCTTTGATTACCTCAACGTGTATCTTTGGAACGGACTACCGTCATGACGCCCAAGGGGTCCGTACTCCGACGAGAGCGACACACCGATCTCCACTGGGTCTATCGAAAACCTGTGCACGAATGCTGCAGAGTCAATGACTACTATGCAGGTGTTGCTGGCGTAGCAATCTGGAGAATGGCCCTCTACGTTGTTATTCCTGCATTGACCGTGGATGATAAATATGTCCATATGTGTGTTGATCACGATTCGCGGACGGTTCTGTGTGGACTGTCACGCAGTATATGGAGTCAACGCGGGTGAAGACTGGGCTATGGCTGTTGGGATGGCCTTTCAATTGCAGAAGCGGAACTTTATAATGGAACTCTCAAAGAAGCGTGGTATCCTGTGAGCGCGATCTTTGTGGTTGATTGAAGATGCAGGCCGATCCGTGAGAATCGCTTACTAAGGGCACTGGATCGTTACGGTGTATTTGGAAAGGCTTTGGATAATCCTGCATATTACCACTGCAAGTCTGCAGGATCCATTGGAAGGCAGATCTAGAGCCGCTGCCTGTTCATTTCACAACCTTCCGATCACGCTTCCGAATGTGGATTTTCTTGGTACGTTCATCAGATCACAAAGGAGCACCAGACGAATACTATGAATACTAGTATTCATCTGATACTCAAGGCGTTCCGTTCTGCTGACGTGTTGATTCGGGAGGAGGCAGACTTGAGGCCCAGCCGAAAGTCGCAAGAGGCTGGTAGAGGCTGATAGAGGTTCCTAGTAGTAGTAATTTCGCCTCTACCAGCCTCTATTTTCACGACCATTCCTTGACCAGCCTCTATGAAACACGAGCTAAATTTAGTTCTTCTAGGATCCTCTATTTCCCTAGAATGACAAATAGTTGTATTTAGAGGCACTGCGAGACTGCTAGAGACGTATGCAAATTATTGAATTGCATGCAAACGACAGTATACTAGCATCATGGAAAACGAGCGGCCTGCGAAACGAGCGGCAGTAACATGTAAACAAGAGGGGAATGCAGCGCCTAACCACAGGTCTACAGGCAGCATGACAGGATTGGAAGTAGTGCAACAGGAAACGACTCGAGAGTGGACTCCATACGCAATGACGACGATGGCTACTCCTCGTTGGCCCTTCCACAGAAATCACCGAACATCCTCCAGTCGATGCAGCGGCCTGCTTCTTCGTAGCCTTAGCCGTGCTCGCGCGTTGCGTGTATTGCTGCAAATGCAGATGTTTTAGTAGCGATGATGAAAGAACTGTATACTTTACATCATATAAGGGTTCTTTGTTCTTCGTAGCTCGCTCCAGTATGCGTTGAACTGGCCAAGAAGCCCTCCTTTATTAAGCTTGCACCAGTCGATAAAGCAGAGATTGCGAGCGGTCGTCGATGTTGTGCTAGGTCGCACGACTGAATTATATCCGGTTCCTTTGCGCTTGGCGTTGTTCTCTGACTCCCGTTGACACACTGGTAGTATTGTCGTCCAGAAGAGTACTATCCGAGCCCTCTCGCAGAGTGCTAGTGTTGGCTTTCAGTTGAGCTTCAAATGCAACTGATAATACTTGTTGCACGGACGCAGGTGCGCACGTGCTGAGCAGAAAATCGTCTCTCTTTTGTGAGCGCTGCTGCGCGACCTTCATGGTCAATTGACGAATTCGCGAAGTAGATCTGTGAGAATCGCAGGGAAGTTTAACGTTTATGTAACGTTACAGCCGTTTTGGTATATGATGGCACTCGCCGGGAAATTTCGCCAATTACAGAAACTTGTGGACTTCATGAAATTTGGCATGAATGGCTGACTCATTGTATGCCACATCTCAGATCTCAGAGCTCGCAGGTGCGACACTGGCCAGGATGTCTGCACGATCACCAACTTTTCTCAGTCAACACTCAAACGCGTTGTTGCCGACATCACCAGACTGAATCCCTTGCAAAGACTGCCACAATGTGATGCGGAAGACCACGAAATCTCCTATCATGATGCAGTGACTGTAACTACCTTCTCGCCCTTGCATACTATAAACTTGGCCCGTTTCTCAATAAATATCAGTCACGTCTCACTCGATATCGATTTGGATGACATCTTTCAGCCTGGGAACAGAGTGTCTTGAAGTTTTCTGCATCCAACAAGTCGTTGAAGTTGATCTTTAGGGGAGTAAGTGACTGGTCTTCACGAGAATTTGAACTTTGAGTATGTCGCAAGGCTCGTCACCAAGATAAACTCAAATGATGCACTCTTCGATAGGCGTTTGATAACAAGCTTCTTCATTTTGGAGGCAGCTGTAGCATTTACGACGAGACTTTCTTCAGTTTGGGCTTCGTCTCGTCTGCCAGTAACGCATATATGCAAGCAAAGTTTCAAGCCAACGTATTCTCACCTTGTGTACATTGTTTCCTTTTCGCCAGCTACAGGGGGAGGGAGGGTTGGTGGCTGCAGTAGCGCTAGGAGGGCTGTCGCTCAGCGCTCAGGCTTGGTGTATATGTAGTAGATGCTGTCTTATCAAGCTCGAATTTCACCACTGGCAAGTCCACAAGTTTCTGTAATTGGCGAAATTTCCCGGCGAGTGCCATCATATACCAAAACGGCTGTAATTACCGTTTGCTTGTGGTGCCAAACAAACAATAACTTGAATGATCGCAAGGCTGCTGCGGCCTGCCACTGCGGCCAGAGACTGGCCGAGTTCAAACACGTGCACCACGTATGCTATCTGGCGGCGCTCGCGATCGTCTGAGTCGTCTCTGCTCAAAGTCATGTCTTTTGGTCCATTTGGTGGAGTGTCCGTGCAATTGTTACTTCGGAGACACTGAGTACTGAGTACTGATCCTGCACGCTTTTTTACTCTGAGTAAGTTCCTGTCACTGCAATTCCAATAGGTTTGTGCTGGTACATAAACTAGGACAAACCAAAAGGCAAGCCACACACAGTGGAAAGCAGTCTAACGTTTTGAATTTAGCTGCAACGGGACCAACCATTGTGGTTACTGACTCTGGAGATAGTTTACGCACGACTCGGAGCGGGGTCGAATGGTGACTTGAACGGATGTGTAGCTACGTCGAGCGTTTTGCTTGCAGTTCGGTGATCTGCGCCATCGCTGATGGGAGATCACACTTCCGAATCTGAATCTTCTCTGGTATGTCCATCAGCTCAGAAAGGAACACATCGAGATGTTGATGAATACTGGTATTTATCTGATACTTCAGGCGTCTGTTCTGCTGGCGGTGTTGATTCCCGAGGTGGCCGCATTCAGGTCTTGAAGGCTACACCTCAATTGCGTTATAGAGGTCGAAAACTCCATTTAATGCTCAAGAGAGTCCGCACAATACGACATCCTTCGAGGTAGCGTCCATGTCATTCAATGTGTATGCCCATGCAGACTATGGACACCTCGCACAACTTCGAGAAATGAGCGCCTCCACATGTCAACTCTCCCATCTTAAGTTAAGTGGGACCTTGGACAAACAACACGTTGATCCTGTGCAAGGAGGTGATCATCAACGCCGCCACGCGGGTTTCCAGTTGAGCTATACTATATATTCCATCGAGTTTTATGCTCTTATTCTCCTATCGTCCCAACCTCTCATCGTCAGTGCCGAATTCAGAGCAACAATGGCAAGTACCAGAGCTCGATGCCGATGCATCAATTGGAGCAACCCAGATCGGTTCTATCATTATGACGTATCTGTTTGGGATATCCACACTTCAGGTCTACCACTATATGTATTACTATCCGAGGGATTCAATGTGGCTCAAATCCCTGGTAAGAGCTTCCTCACTCTGTGTGACCTACATCTGACCTATGTCGTCGCTTCGACAATGTAGGTTTCTTTGGTCTGGTACGTGTTGTCTGGAACTTTCCGTCTGCTGCGGCATTCCAAATCTTATGTTTGACCACCAGGCTCGTTGGCGCCGGCCATACGATTGCTGTAACAGCCGCGATGTATTCTTTAACGATAACTCATTTCGGCGATCTCTCCTCAGAGGAGATGACCCAGATACCGACGGGCTTCATCTGGGCCATATTTTTAAGTGGCTTTATGATTGCGCTTGTCCAGGTAAGCGCAGGCCGTCTGCTGATGATCACCTTCCAGACCCACGCTCAGTGCACTGTCCCTGTCACAGGGGTTCTTTGCACATCGTATTCGTGTCTTCTCAAAGAAGCTCTACATCCCCGTGTTTTGTTGGTTCATCTCGACTCTGAGATTTGTTGGGACCGTTTATATTACAGTGGAGGCACTGCGAACCCAGAAGTTGTCGGAGTTCTTGCGAAGGTGTAGTTTACTTCTCGCTGTGATTTTGATCGGGGGGGCCTGTTTGGACATCATCATTGCTGCGACTATGCGCTACTACCTCAAACGAGAGAAGGTGTTTGCTTTCACGAGGTATGGCCCTCTCCCTATTATTTCTTCTTATGTGTCTCATACGTGATTCAGGACGGCAAAGATGTTGGATAAGCTTATGGTGTACTCAATAGGTAGGTATATCGCCTATCTGCATTTGGGAAGGTGTGTGCTGAGATGTGCAATCTTAGAGACTGGCCTTCTTACTAGGTGAGGACGTCCAGATGGTTTTCCTTGTGTCTTATCTGACGGTATTGGCAGCATAATTGGGCTGATAATATACATTTGCTATAAGCTCATGCCAATGAATTGTAGGTGTGGTGTCTTGAACTTACCGTTCTGCTGTCATGGCTCAACTTTCCAGATTCGTTCTTCGCCGTGTTTATGTTCTTTCCAGAAGGTGGATAATCCTTTCACTCGCGTGACCACTGAGGCTGACACAGCGGGCAGTGTTTGCTATTACTATGCTGGTTTCGTAAGCGCGTCATTCCAAAGAAAACGCATGCACTCATGCACTGTGCAGCTTAAACTTACGCAGGGTTCATAACGACGAATGCGAGGACGTGATTTGTCTCCCTCAGCCAAGTGCCGCGGACGGGATGTCCTCATCAGTTAAGAGTCTTCTCTCCCTGTTGTCAACGGAGGATTGACGGGGTCAGCAGCGCTTCAAGCACTTCTCGAACGGGTTTTCCGCTGGGGTGAATAGTGACTATCTATGCAGCGCGAAGTCCATTTCTGTTAGCCCCCGTCTTGACTCTCTTTGGGGACACCGAGTGAGTGACCAAGCATTCTGTTCATTCTGTTTCGTGTCCTCATTTGTGTCCTCATTTCTGACTGCCGATGTCGGTAGGATATCGTGATCGAAATCACGCATGAAACACAAGAGCATAGAGACACGTCGCTGGATGTGAATGGACCTTGCATTGCGACCTAGATAGCAATAAGAGATGGAAGCTAAAAAAACATGTACTTGCGTGTATGATACGATGGGGGTGCTGAGTTAGCCCCTATCTTCAATCCCATCGCTAACTGGAAACAATCGTGGAGCCTATCCATAGACTCAAGGAGGTGAGTATCACAGCAGCCTGAATGAGATCGAGGGTTCGCGACGACGGGTACATCGTCCACATGTTATCCGCTCGACAACTTTGTCAAACGGGACTTCGACCTGGTCTCGGACTGTGCGTAGCTACTCCTATGTGCCAGCTTTCACTGACCATGGGCGCACAAGTTGTGACTCGGGTGCGCCATATGGATATCGGAGATTCCATTGTCACGATTATCCTTTCACAAGCTGTGATAATACATACACTTGAACACAACACGCGGTGAGATAGGCACATAGAACAACTGTCTGAGAACCTGAATCAAGTGGGAAGCTTGAGTCGTCTGCTACTTTATTCCAGATCTACGACGAGAACTTTACCCACACTAGTGGCAGACAAAGGACTCCCTCTCAGAGCAGCAAAACCTTCCTTTGATACCTCAGCGCGTATCTTTGGAGCGAATTGCCATTATGAATGATGCCCAAGGGGGTCCGTATTCCAACAATAGCAACACACCGATCTCATATGGTGTCTATCAAACACCTGCGCACGAAGGCCGAAGAGTTGACGGATACCACCCAGGACCCTCTACGTTGTTATCCTTGCATTGACCTCGATGGTGCCGACTCGGATCACGATCCGCTGAATGGTTGTCTGAGGACTCTCGCGCGGTGTCGCAGGGAGCATCGGGTCAACGCAGGTGGAAACTGGGTTATGGCGGTTGGGATGGCCTTTCTTGCAGAAGCGGAACTCGAGTCTCGAAGAAGTGTGATTTGCACAGGTATCCTGTGCTGCGACCTTCATGGTCAAAGGCTGAGGACCTGAGGTAGATCTGTGAGGATCACAGGGGACCATGGAGCATCGGGTACCGGAAAGGCTTTGATCGTCGTGTATTTGGGGCATATTACAGATAAGAAACTGCAACTGCAGCATGTTGGAAATCTCGTTCGTCGTAGACTCGTAGTACATAATATACCTACTTAGCTTACATAATCGCACCGAACGGGTACTACTGACTCAGCCTGAGTAATCCTCCAATCCTCAGCTTTTCGCTCACGTCCTCGACGTTCGTGCCTCCGGATTTCCTCGGAGTTCTGACATCGGAAACCAATCTTCAGGGTCCGTTGGGAAGCAGAGCCACTGTCCGCTCTTTCACAGCCCTCCCTTGAACTTCTATTTTGTTATAGAGCTTTCGTTTGTTTCCAACTTATGCTCGGATCACACTCCTGACATGACTGTGAGAGCGTGAAGATGACCATTTCACCTTCGTACATCAATCAGATGTGCTCTCACAACGGCATTATCAATATTTAAACTTGCCCTAAATGGTGTTCTACACGTGAAGGTACAGTCTAAACTTGTTAGTAGGTTTTTCGCGTTTCGTACAACATTTAGACCGGACTGACCATTGTGATTACTGACTTTGGAGATAGTTTTGCACACGAGCGGATCAAATGATGACTTGAATGTGCATCGCAGCGCTTGCTGGCATTTCGGTGATCTGCGTCATTCCTGATGAAGATCATGCAGACTGTGGACAACTTCGAGAAGTGACCGCCTCCAAACATCAACTCTCCCATCTTAGGTTAAGTACGACCTTGAACAGAGAACACGTCTATCCTGTGCAGGAAGTCGATGGTCATCATCGCTGCCACACAGATCCAGTTGAGTTATTCTATATATTTCATTGAGTTCTATACGCTTATTCTCCTATCTTCCCAACCTCTCATCGTCAGTTCTGAATTCAGAGCAGCAATGTCAAATGCCGATGCCTCGATTGGAGCAACCCAAATCGGTTCTACCGTTATGACATTTCTGTTTGGAATATGCACGCTTCAATCATGCCACTACAGTTGAAGTCCTCATAGTGCATGATTTTGTGATGCATGATTCTAACAATGCATCAGCTCTGACCACTTCCCAAGTTGGTTAGCAGAGAAATTGCATAATGAATCATACATCATGATTTTTGGGGAAATATGCATTTTGAGTATGGTAGAAAATGCAGACCAGCTGAACATTTTAGCATATTGTCAGAGGCTGTGACCAGGTCCAGGGGTAGAAACAAGCCCTGTACTAAAAATTGGTGGAGAATTGAAAAATTACTTACAAGAACAGCACACAACTGACAAAATATAACATCCCCGGAACTCCATCTTCAGTCTCCCCACCAGGTCGCCCTATCTCTGGTCTTACCTGGCTCAAACCAAATCTGACCGGACTTGATTGAGACATACCTAGTTCTCCAGGTATCTGGAGTACCTGACCTGTCATCTCATATTTGACATTTCCTTTCTTATCCTTTCCATTCCACATGTCTCGAGTTCCTGGTAACTTGCTAATTATATGATCACATCTCCACCATTATTATGTAAGTTCTTTACTTATTCCTTCATCCTCAGTTGTTTCTTGCATCCAAGACAAGAATGTACCAAAGACCTAACCAACTAAGTGAGTCAACCTCACACTTCATGACTTCAGATTGGCTAATGGTTTTCAAATTCATTGATGAGCATCCTGGTATTGCTCAAGATGCAGTTGTTCAGCATTTCAAGACTCTTCCTGACTCTCATGCACTCATTTTTGACCAGTTGACACTGTCCCAGAAGATTAGAGATCATCAGAAGCTCGAGCCATGTGCTCATGATTATCCAAATACCCTATCTTCAAAGCATGTTCATGCTGTGACAAGCCCATTAGCCACAGGACACAGCATACAGCATTGGACCTGGCTCAACACTTGCAACAGTTCAGGATTGAGTGCAAAGGCAGGAGCAGGCAATGTTGAAGCAGCTGACATTGCTCAGGTTCTCAGGCTGGGAGTAACATGCAGTTGCATCAGTCACACTGTGACATGTGTTACATTTAGTCACGCCTAACTTAAGTTGCATACATCTAGTGCTGCATCACTGTAGTAGCCTTCCCGACATCATGCACTATGAGAACTTCAACTGTATATATATTACTATCCAAGGGATTCGTTATGGCTCAGATCTCTGGTAGGAGCCTCCTCGCCGTGTGTAAGCTACGTCTGACCTATGTCGTCACTTCGATAATTTAGGTTTCTTTGGGGGGTCTGGTACGTGTTGTCTGAGACTTTCCATCTGGTGCGGCATTGTAAATCTTATTTTTGACCGCCAGGCTCGTTGGCGCCAGCCATGCGATTTCTGTAACAGCCGGGACGTGTTCTTTAACAGTAACTCATTTTGGCGATCTCTCCTCAGAGGACATCACCCAGATACCGACGGGCTTCATCTGGGCCATAGTTCTAACTGAGATCATGGCTTCGCTTGTCCAGGTAGGCGCACGCCGTCTGCTGGTGATCACCTTCCAGACTCATGCTCAGTGTACCATCTCGGTCACAGGGGTACCTTGCAAATCGTGTCCGTGTCTTCTCAAAAAGCTGTACATCCCGGTGTTTTGTTGGTTCATGTCGGCTCTGAGATTCGCTGGGAGCCTTTATATTACAGTGGGGACATTGCGAGCCCAGAATCTTTCGGAGTTCTTTCAAAGCAATGATTGGCTTCTGGTCCCGATTTTGATCGGGGGAGCCTGTCTGGACATCATCATTGCTGCGAGTATGTGCTACTACCTCAAACGACAGAAGGTGTTTGCTATCGCGAGGTATATCTCTCTCCCTACTATTTCTTCTTATGTGTTCATACACGATTCAGGACGGCAAAGATGTTGGATAAGCTTATGGTGTACTCAATAGGTAGGTAGAGTCGCCTGTCTGCATTTCGGAAGGCGTGTGCTGAGGCGTGCAATCTTAGAGACTGGTCTTCTCACTGGGTGCGGACGCTCAGTAACGGTTGTCCTTATTTCTATCTCACGGCATTGGCAGCATATATGGGGTGACAATATACATTTGCTATAAGTTCATGCCAACGCCTTGTAGGTTTGATGTCTTGATCTTACCGTCCTGCTGGCATAGGCTCAACTTTCCAGATTCGTTCTTCGCCGTGTTCATGTCCTTTCCGGAAGGTAGTCTATCTCTTTGCCCGCGTGACCACCGAGGCTGATACGGCGGACAGTGTTGCTATTACTATGCTGGTTTCGTAAGCGCGTCATTCCAAACAAGGCGCATGCACTCATCCAGTGTGCAGCTTAAACTTGCGCAGAGTTCATAGCGATGAATGCGAGGCTGTGATTTATCTCCCTCAAGCAAATGCCGCGGACGGGACATCCCCACCAGTTAAGACCCACCTCTACATGTTGTGAACGGAGGACTAACGAAGTCAGCAGCGATCCAGGCATTTCTCGACGGGGTTCTCAGCTGGGGCGAATAGTGACTACCTACGCCGCGCGAAGTCCACTTTTGTCGGCCCCCATCTTGGCTCTCTTCCGGAACACCCATTGAGTGACCAAGCCTATTGTTTCAAGTTCTCATTTGCCAATGCCGATGTCGAAAGGATATGATGATCGAAATCACGCACGAAACACAAGAGCATAGAGATGAGTCGCTGGTAGCGAATGGCCCTTGCATTGCGACCTAGATATCAATAAAAGACGGAAGCTAACAGCAATACTTTTGTACCATACGATGGGGCGCTGAGTCAGCCCCACTTCAATCCCATCGCCAGCTGGAACCAATCATGCGTGATGGCCTATTCATAGACTCAGGGAGGCGAGTTTCACAGCAGCCTGAGTGACCTCGAGGGATGGCGACGATGGGCACATTGTCCGCATGATGTCCGCTCAACAACTTCGTCGAACGAAACTTCGACCTGGTCTCACCAGCAGGCTGTGCATAGCTACTCCAGTGTGCCAGCTTTCACTGAGCGCAGAAGTTGTGACTCAGGTGCCTGATATTGACATCGGAGACTCCATTGTCACGATTGTCCTTTCACGAACTGTGATCATACTACACGTGAACACAACACGTGCTGATATAGGCACCTAGAACAACTGGCTGACGGGGGTGAATTCAGCGGCAAGCTGGCCTCGTCTCCTACTCTATTCAAGATCTACGGTCAGAACCCTACCCACACCACTGGCAGAATTTTTTCGAAGCGTTTCGAAAGTTTAACGTTACAGTCGTTTGCATACTGTAATGATCAAGCCAAACATGCCTGTCAAAGCTTGCGTTTGTTTCGAGGTTTGTTTGTGGTGCCAAACAAACAAGTGGGCAAAGCTCGCTGCCAAAGTTCAAACGCGGGCACCGAGTGCTCTCAGCCTCGGATTGAGGTGGATCCATCGTTTGTACTTATACTATCTGGCGGCGCTGGTCTCTGCTCACGGCCATGTCTTTTGGTGCTTTTGGTGGAGTGTTCGTGCAATTGTTACTTCGGAGACACTGAGTACTGATCCCGCACGTTTCTTTATTATGTAGTAAGTTCCCGTCACTAGTCACTGGTGTTTCTAGGCAAGCAGGAGAGCACTTCATCCATACAGCAATGTCGAGTTCATTCAATCCTCCCTGCAGCCTCGCTGGAGTGGTGTGCTTTGCATGGCCCGGTCTTCCACCAAAGCTCCATGGTCCAACGAAATGTTTGTGTGCTGATCCCTGTGACCGTAGCAATCTTGCTGGGCCTGGGACGAGCTGACATTATAACTATCTGCTGCTTTGCTGCACGGGGGATGTGACGACGATTTCCATATGGCATTGTATCTCTCTCGGAAAAGCTTTGTTTGTGCTGGTGAACTAGCGTCAACAGTCTGACGTTTCGAATTTAGCTACAACGGGACTACCTGTTGTGATTTCTGACTCTGGAGATAGTTTACGCACGAGCAAACCGAATGGTAAATTGAATAGATGTGAAGCTACTTCAAGCCTTTTGCTTGCGTTTCGGTGATCTGCGCCATCGCTGGAAGATCACGCTTCGGAATCTGGTCTCCCCGGTATGTCCATCAGATAGGAAAGGAAGACATCAAGATGCTGATGAATACTAGTACTTATCTGATACTCCAGGCGTCTGTTCTGCTGGCGGTGTTGATTCGCGAGGTGGCCGCATTAAGGCCATGAAGACAACACCTCAATTGCGTCATAGAGGTTGAAACTCGGTTTAATGCTCAGCACAACGCGACGTACTTCGAGGTAGCGTTCATGCCATTCAATGTGTATGCTCATGCAGGCTATGGACACCTCGCACGACTTCGAGAAATGAGCACCTCCAAATATCAACTCTCCCATCTTATGTTAAGTGCGACCTTGGACAAAGAACATGTTTATCCTGTGCAAGAAGCAGGTGATCATCAATGCCGCCACGCGGATTTCCAGTTATACTATATATTTCATCGATTTTTCTTCGCTTATTCTCCTATCCTCCCTTCTCATTGTCAGTATCGAATTCAGAGCAACAATGTCAATGTCAAAGCCCAATGCCGATGCCTCGATTGGAGCAACCCAGATCGGTTCTATCGTTATGACGTATCTGTTTGGGATATCCACACTTCAGGTCTACCACTATATGTATTACTATCCGAGGGATTCGTTGTGGCTTAAATCCCTGGTAAGAGCCTCCTCGATGTGTGTGTGACTTACATTTGACCTATGTCGTCGCTTCGACAATGCAGGTTTCCTTGGTCTGGTACGTATTGTCTGGATTTTCCGTCTGATGTGCCATTCCATATCTTATTTTTGACCACCAGGCTCGTTGGCGCCGGCCACGCGATTTCTGTAATAGCCGCGATGTATTCTTTAACAGTAACTCATTTTGGCGATGTCTCCTCAGAGGAGATGATCCAGCTACCGACGGGCTTCATCTGGGCCATAGTTCTAAGTGGCTTTGTGACTTTGCTTGTCCAGGTAAGCGCAGGCCGTCTGCTGATGATCGCCTTCCAGACCCATGCTCAGTGCACCGTCCCTGTCACAGGGATACTTTGCACATCGTATTCGTGTCTTCTCAAAGAAGCTCTACATCCCCGTGTTTTGTTGGTCTATGTCGACTCTGAGGTTTGCTGGGACCCTTTATATTACAGTGGGGGCACTGCGAACCCAGAGGTTGTCGAAGTTCTTGCGAAGGTGTGGTTGGCTTCTCGCCGCGATTTTGATCGGGGGAGCCTGTCTGGACATCATCATTGCTGCGAGTATGTGCTACTACCTCAAACGAGAGAAGGTGTTTGCTTTCACGAGGTATGGCCCTCTCCCTATTATTTCTTCTTATGTGTTCATACGTGATTCAGGACGGCAAAGATGTTGGATAAGCTTATGGTGTACTCAATAGGTAGGTAGAGTCGCCTATCTGCATTTCAGAAGGTATGTGCTGAGACGAGACGTGCAATCTTAGAGACTGGGCTTCTCACTAGGTGAGGACGTTCAGACGGTTTTCCTTGCGTCTTATCTGACGGTATTGGCAGCATAACTGGGGTGACAATATACATTTGCTATAGGCTCATGCCAATGAATTGTAGGTGTGGTGTCTTGAACTTAGCCGCCCTGCTGTCATGGCTCAACTTTCCAGATTCGTTCTTCGCCGTGTTCATGTTCTTTCCAGAAGGTAGCTAATCCTTTTACCCGCGTGACCACCGAGGCTGACACGGTGGACAGTGTTTACTATTACTATGCTGGTTTCGTAAGCGCGTCATTCCAAAGAAGACACATGCACTCATCCAGTGTGCAGCTTAAACTTGCGCAGAGTGCACAACGACGAATGCGAAGCCGTGATTGGTCTTCCTCAGGCAGGTCCCGCGGACGGGATGTCCTCATCAGTTAAGACTCTCCTCTCCCTGTTGTCAATGGAGGATTGACGAAGTCAGCAGCGCTCCAAGCACTTCTCGAAGGGGTTCTCCGCTGGCTCGAATAATGACTATCTACGCAGCGCGAAGTCCATTTCCGTAGGTCCCTGTCTTGACTCTCTTCGGGGACACCGAGTGAGTGACTAAGCATCCTGTTTCATGTCCTCATTTCTGACTCCCGATGTTGATAGGATATCGTCATCGAAATCACGCACGAAACACAAGAGCATAGAGACCAGTCGCTGGATGCAAATGGCCCTTGCATTGCGACCTAGATATCAATAAGAGCTGGCAGCTAAAAACAATATGTACTTGTGTACGATAAGATGGGGGCGCTGAGTTAGCCCCCACCGTCAATTCCATCGCCAACTGGAACCCATGATGCATGAAGCCCGATCTATAGATTCACGGATGTGAGTTTTGCAGCAGCCTGAGTGAGCTCAAGGGATCGCGAGAGTGGGCACATTGTCCGCATGTTATCCACTCGACAACTCTGTCGAACAGGACTGCGACCACCAATGCTAGTATCAGGCTGTGCGTAGCTACTCCTATGTGCTAGCGTTCACTGCGAGCAGCAGTTGTGACTCGGGTGTCCGTATTGACATCGGAGACTGCCATTGTCACGATTGTCCTTTCACGAGTTGTAATCATACTTACACTTGAACACGACACTCAGCGACTGGAACAACTAGCTGTGGGGCTGAATCAAGTGGAAAGCTTGACTCGTCTGCTACTCTCTTCAAGATCTACGACCAGACATACTGGCAGACAAAAGATTCTGTCTCACAAAGTACCAAACCTTCCTTTGATACCTCAACATGTATCTTTCGAAAGGACTAGCTTTATGGAGGGTCCGAACTTCAATGATAGCAACACACACCGATCTCCATGGCGTCTATCGAAAGGCTGTGCACGAAGGCTAAACAAACAGTTGACAACTACCACGCAATTGTCTGTAACGTAGCCATCAGAGATACCTATATGTTGGTACTCTTGCATTGACCGTGGACGCTACGTATGTCCATGGTGTCGATGAAGATTCACTGAACCGTCGTCCGCGGACTGTCGCGAGGTGTAGCAGGGAGCGTGGGTCAATGCGGGTGAAGACTGGGGTATACGTGTTGGGATGGCCGTTCAATTGCAGAAGCGAAACTTTAATGGACATGGTAAGACGGTCTATCATCAAGTTTCGAAGAAGTGAGAGTTGCACAGGTATCCTGTGAGCGTGACCTTCATGGTCAATAGGAAGATGAGGTACATCCGTGAGGATCGCATGGTAGGGTGTCGACTCGAGCATCATGCATCACGTACGTCACTACCGGCAGGGCTTGGATAATAGATTCGTGTGTTTTCGGCATATTACTACTGAAAGAGATCCCAAGGCAAGCAGAGCCAGTGACTGTCCCTCATTTCACAACCTTCCGTTGAACTTCTACTTTGCTATAGAGCTTTCGTTTGTTTCCAACTTATCCTCCTTTCACACTCCCGGCTCACACTCTGAGAGCTTGAAGACGACCATTCGACCTCCATCACATCAATGATGATCAATCAGATGCGCCCTAAACGGGACTAACCGTGACGATTACTGACTCTGGATATACTTAGTTTACCCACGAGCGGACCGAATGGTGAATTGAATAGATGTGTATGTACTAGCCACATCGAGCGTTTTGCTTGCACCTGCATTTTCTTCGGTATGTCCATCAGATCAGATAGGAAGACATCAAGATGCTGATTCGAATAATACTACTTATCTGATACTCCAGGCGTCTGCTGGCGGTGTTGATTTGCGAGGTGATCGCCATCAGGCCTTGAAGAAAACACCTCAATTGCGTCATGGAGGCTGAAAACTCGATTTAATGCTCAGCACCATACGACATACTTCGAGCCTCGAGGTAGCGTTTATGTCATCCGATGTGTATGCTCATGCAGATTATGGACACCTCGCACGACTTCGAGAAATGAGCGTCTCCAGATATCAACTCTCCCATCTTAGGTTAAGTGCGATCTTGCACAAAGAATACGTCTATCCTGTGCAAGAAGTAGGCCGTCATTAACGCCACTACTGGCACGTGGATCTACTTGAGTTATTCTATATATTTCATCGAGTTCTATACGCCTATATCTCCTATCGTCCCAACCTCTCATCGTCAGTGCCGAATTCAGAGTCATAATGGCAAACTTCCAATGCCAATGCCTCGATTGGAGCAACTCAGATCGGTTCATCATCATGACATATCTGTTCGGGATATCCACGCTTCAGTTCTATCACTATATGTATTACTATCCGAGGGATTCGTTGTGGCTTAAATTCCTGGTAAGAGCTTCCTCGCTGTGTGTGAGCTACATCTGAACTATATCGTCGCTTCGACAATGTAGGTTTCCTTGGTCTGGTACGTGTTGTCTGGCGCCCTCCGTCTGGTGCGGCATTCCAAATCTTATTTTTGACCACCAGGCTCGTTGGGGCTGGCCATACGATTGCTGTAACAGCCGCGATGTATTCTTTAACAGTAACTCATTTCGGCGATCTCTCTCCAGAGACGGACATGGCCCAGCTACCAGCCAGCTTCACCTGGGCCATAGTTCTAAGTGGCGTTATGACTTTGCTTGTCCAGGTAAGCGCAGGCCGCCTGCTGATGATCGCCTTGCAGACCAATACTCAGTGCACCATCCCTGTCACAGGGGTACTTTGCACATCGTATTCGTGTCTTCTCAAAGAAGCTCTACATCCCCGTGTTTTGCTGGGCCTTCTCGATTCTGAGATTTGCTGGGACCCTTTACATTACAGTGGGGGCACTGCGAGCCGTGAGGTTGGAGGTGTTCTTACGAAACAAAGATTGGCTTCTGGCCTGGACTTTGATCGGGGGAGCCTGTCTGGACATCATCATTGCTGCGAGTATGTGCTACTACCTCAAACGAGAGAAGGCGTTCGCTTTCACGAGGTATGGTCCCCTCCCTATTACTTCTTCTTATGTTCTCATACAGGATTCAGGACGGCAAAGATGTTGGATAAGCTTATGGTGTACTCAATAGGTAGGTGGAATCGCCTATTTCCATTTTGGAAGGTGTGTGCTGAGATTTGCAATCTTAGAGACTGGCCTTCTTACTAGGTGAGGACGTTCAGACGGTTTTCTTTGTGTCTTATCTCACAGTATTGCAGCATAACTGCGGTGACAATATACATTTGCTACAAGCTCATGCCAACGAATCTGTAGGTGTGGTGCCCTGAACTTACCTGCTGCAATGGCTCACCTTTCCAGATTCGTTCTTCGCCGTGTTCATGTTCTTTCCAGGAAGGTGGCTAATCCTTTTACCTGCGTAGACCACCGAGGCTGATACGGCGGACAGTATATGCTATTACTATGCTGGTTTCGTAAGCGCGTCATTCCAAAGAAGACGCATGCACTCATCCAATGTGCAGCTTAAACTTGCGCAGAGTTCATAACGATGAATGCGAGGCCGTGTTTCGTCTCCCTCAAGCAAATGCCGCGGACGGGATGTCCTCGCCAGTTGAGACTCTCCTCTCCCTGTTGTCAACGGAGGATTGACGAAGTGAGCAGCGCTCCAAGCACCTCTCGACGGGCTTCTCAGCTGGGGCGAATAGTGACTACCTACGCAGCTGGAAGTCCACTTCTGTGGGCACCCACCTTGACTCTCTTCGGGACACCGAGTGAGTGACCAAGTACTCTGTTTCGTCTCCTCATTTGTGAATGCCCGATGCCGACAGGATATCGTGATCGAAATCACGCACGAAACACAAGAACACAGAGACGAGTCACTGGATGTGAGTGAACCTGACGTTGCGAAGCTAGATAATGAATAAAGAGACGGAAGCTAAAAGCAATATGTAATATGTACTTGTGTATGCGTTCAATCCCATCTGCCAACTGGAACCAGTGATGCGTGATGCATGAAGCCCGATCCATTGACTCAAGAAGATGAGTTTCACAGCAGCCTGCTTGAGAACGAGCGATGGCGACGATTGGCGCATTTTTCGCATGTTATCCGGTCGAAACTTTGTCCAACGAGACTGTCACCAGGCTGTGCGTAGCTACTTCTACTACTACGTGCCAGCTCACTGAACACAGAAGTCGTGACTCGGGTGCCCCCTATTGACACCAGACTCCATTGTTGGCGTCACGATTGGCCTTTCCAATTTTCTCCATGTAGACGAGCTGTAATCATTCTTACACTTGGACATCATGATACACGTGGTGATATGGGCACATAGGACAACCTGCTGATGGGGCGGACTCAAGTGGGAAGCTTGATTCGTCTGCTACTCGATTCAAGATCTTCCAGGAACTTTGTCGATTGGGCCTCGAATGGCCCCGGGGCACGAGATGTAAGTTGATCACTTCAGCTGGACAGTCTGAGTGAACGTGTCTGTCCTGTTCAAAGCACCACCTGTGCGGTCCATATGCCCCTATCGGCCCGTACTATACAAGCAGCGGTACTTCCCCTCGGTTTGATCCCTGGACGTTTTCTTTACTACCAACTCCACACGTCTTGGTCGTTCGAGAGCATTCGTTTACATGTGCCACTACGCCTGTTCCGATAGGCTATTGTCACAACGGCACAACATCGGAATCACAGGGTGGACACAATATGGAACATACATTATGTAGACAAGTACAGTGTCGGCGTCTTTGGACTGCTTTAGATACAGACCCGTAAATCATGAAGCACGTGAAATTTCATGATTACAGTCTCCTTGGTCCTTCGTAAATCACTTCGTGTCCTTCATGATCAAGTCCGATATCCTCTCTGCGATGGCAACTATAGGAGCGGTCTGAAAAATGACACTTAGCATGCGTCAGCTCGGGGTTCGTGCAAAGCAAAACGCACAGGATGTCCCGACACCATAGTAGGGAACACCGATGCATCGACGACGCGCAGATTACTGATTCCCCAGACCTTGAGGTCGGCGTCGACGACGCTGTCTTCCTCGCTGGTCCCGATGCGCGCGGTCCCTGCGCAGTGGTTGACGGTTACGCAGTTGTTCCGGATCCATTCTTCAAGGTCCGTGTTTGATATGTTGTCGGGGTCGGCATCGCCCGGCCAGTAGACGTCCTTGGTGTCGTTCGAGTCTAACTTAAGGTCGAGCATAGGCTTGAGAGCAAGGCTTCTTGCAGTTCGAAGCGCGATACGAACACCCCTTCTCATCATGTACCATGTCGGCAGGGTCGGCCAAGAACGCGGGATCGATACTTGGTTTATCGAATGGCGAAGAAGATACCAGAGACAAACGGCCAGTGGATACAGGTCGGATAAGCATTGGAATCTGTTCAGAAGAATCGTTAGTACACGCGATGGGCGGTCTTCGATGATCATAGAACTCACGAGTGATATTCCATTATTCGGCCTCGGTAAAGGGCGGAGACTAACTGGCGCGAGCGCAATCTCGAGGTCCGGAGCATCTGGACCGGACGTGTTGTCAATCAAGCCAGTACTATCCGCTTCGTCGGCCTTCGAATTGAAGAGGGTTTTGTCATCTGAACGAATGAATGCTACAGCCTCGGCTCCCTAGAACCAGGTGAGTACAGCCCTTTTGATGGGAGTTATGCACTTACGCTTGACGATGCTGGTCCTCTGCCTGTCAAGAACCATTGCAACATCACGGTAGTTCGCCTTCATAGTTTCCTGCATATAGTCGAGTGTATACCCATCCTTCGCCCTGAGAATCAGAGAAACCATAGGATGCTGGTAAGTTACTAGTCAGTTCTGTATTCCTCCAGTCAACGTAGCTCACTCACATCAAGAAGGTTTTTGCCGACGTGCGGAAGATGCTTGACTACCGGGATATTCAACTTTCTCAATTCCACGCTGTCGCCAATGCCCGACAGCATCAGCAACTGTGGAGAGTTGATCGCACCCGCAGCTATGATAATTTCGTTGTTCGCACTAATGCGGCACCGAGGACTCGTCGGGCCTGTGACAAGTTCGACTGCAGTTCGCACGACTTCCATCAGGGGAGAATATGATACGAGTGGTGAGGGTGCCGATGACAACAGCCAAGTTCTTTCTCTTCAATACGTCCTTCGACAAGAAGGCTGTCGCTGGCGAGCTTCTCTGACCTTTCTGATCGATGAAAGTCGTGAATTTCGTTACACCGAGGTTTCCTCGTGGTGTGTTGAGATCTCTTGAAACAGGGGTAGATGTAAGCAACCTACACTACGCTCCCCACACACGTCCACTTACGCGATGCGTGGGATGCCAACTGCTTCCGCAGCCTCTATCCACTTATTGCAGATGTCGTGCATGTAACCAAATGTAGTATGCCATACTCCAGTGGTTCCCCTATATTCCATATCCACTGGGAACGATGAGTTTGGCGTAAACTTCTCTGACTTCCGTAAATATCTAACAGAAATCCATCAGCGCTGAAACGAGTTTGTTAGGTTTAGGCATGACACCTACGGAGCCAGTGACTGATAGTTCCATCCTTTTGCGCCTTTGCTCTCCCATTCGTCGAAATCGGAAGGACTACAGTGGTGGTAGACCAGGGCGTTAAGCGAGGCTGTACCGCCGAGCATTTTTCCTCTAGGATAGTTGATTTGGCGACCATTCAGCGCCGGTTGAGGCCTGAACAAGGCTTCTGAGGTAAAGTCTATGTGTGACTGTCTGTCGACCTACTCTGTCACAGTAGCACCAGTCTCGCTCGGATCTACGCACTTGGCATGAGCGCGTTGTAGGACCAACAGCCTCACGTTACCTACCCCAACAGCTGAGAATAAGCCAGCGGAATCCTTGACGACGTTGCTTTCTCGTGGCTTTGCAGTGGCATTCAGAGTCACAGAATGTCCCGAGACACTTCGCCCAGACTAACCTTCCTCCCGCCTCTACCAAAAGCACGCTGACGTCTGGGTCCTGGGATAGACGACTCGCCAAGACGCATCCTGCAGTTCCTACACCAACCACGCATCAAGCAAGCCTAGAACGGGTGATGAGCGCGTCATGCTCACCTCCTCCTACGATGATATAGTCATACACCTTGTACGCGAGTTTGGACGGATCAGAGACATAGGTAGGTTGGGAGAAGCTGGCACCCATGGATTGAGTGGAAGAGACTCGAAACGTGGGAGGAGCGGACTACTAAAAGTTTTATTCATGATATGGACGTTTGTTTCGTATTTGTGACATTACTGTAATGCACCCACTATGTTTACATACGAGTGGAGTCGTTAGACTTTGCTTGATTGACTGATTTGGCTCGACTAAATGCTTCCGAGCATACCATATTAGAACAAATCGACCCGACACGCGTACTGGAGACTAAGCAGGCTGCTGTCAATTTGATTACTGATCTCCCTGGAAGGCATTCGCGGACCGCAAGATAACCTGTGCAGTTACTAGTGAGTTTGTTGGTCATCGTGTGCACTGTCTAGGCGCCCAGGCTCTGAGAAACGCGGCCTCATGACCATGACCCCATCGATAGGGCTATACACCTTGCAAGTACTGTCATCTTGCCAGAACGCATGGACGCATGGACAAACACTAATTATATAAGTTCAATCAAGGAGAATAGGTCCTACACGGTGAAGTAGGAATCATCGGGCTAATTTATACTCCCGTGTTACGAGTTCAGCTTCCGGTTGCAAGGATGATGAGCGGAATCAGCTCGCGGAGAAGATCTGTGTTCTCCAGCCAGAAGTTCCGTATTTTAGATATGACTTCTGGTGATATGGCTTCCGCTTCCACATGAGGAGCATCAGCCGAAGAGTCCTGTGACTCCTGTCTTGATGAAGTTCGGGCATTCTGGAATCAATGCGGCCTTGTCCACATCATGATAAGCCTGGATCTGAATGATCTAGCTTCTGTCAAGAATTTTCGGATTGTTGGCCACCGACTGCCGATAGAACACGACGTACATCTTATCTGGTCAGTGCCGCGGAGTGACACCCCACTATGTCTTGGTTTGCACAACTCACATTTTCCGCTTCAACTGCTGAGTACTGATCCTGACTTCTCCACTTCCAACGAAACGAAGTCAAACATCACATGCATCACAATTCGCCATCTTTCAGTTTGCGTACTGGCTCCTAGGCTCTAGCCCTACTGTACGTTCCACATCTTCCAGAGCACGATATCACTCTCAGTTGTCCATCGTGTCACTAGCTTTCCGTATTCACCGTATCAGATGCAGTCCTATTCAGGGTTCTTGTAAAAGAATCCTGACGGGCACCTTGGTATGAGGATCAGCGTTGCTATATAAAGTCCTTCTACAGCATCTAGCATGATCAAGCGCCCACCTCGTGTCGACCCTAATTCGTCTGTTACACTGCAAGACTGGATCCACTCGTGCTGTGCGTTCTACACTGTGACTCACGATGGACTCCTTCCAACCACCTAACCTTTTTCACAACGATAGCGATGACGATGATCTATATGTTCCTAGCAGAGTCGAGAAAGGGAAACGCAGAGCTGATGGTATGTGTTACATGATTCCCATCTGGATGCAATCTCAACATCGGTCACGTCTTAGGTCCTTGGGATGGTGCATTGAGTAGCGCCTGGCCAAACTTGAATCATAACGAAGCTGTTCGCCGCTGGTCCTACACACACCTACTCGGACCCAGATTCCATCACATTCGAGGTTGCGCAGACCAACGAGCAGGAGGAGTCTGTTACTGTGCGCGAAGGATTTACGGTAACTCGGTCCTTCATGCCGCGATACCGTTCCAGCTTACATTTGGATCGCAGGCCGTTTCCGATCGCATTGCTCTTCCAGCAGACCCAGCAGACGGCTCTGCGAGTCCTGCTCCAGTCAAACCGTTCCTACTGTTCGGCGAGACCACTCAGGGCTTTATGACAGTGAAGCATCAGGAAGCACAGAGCGTTTCTGAACTTTTAGAACCAAAACGCACATTTACCTCCTTGCAACTCGAAGGGTACCTGTGAGTTTCCTCCCTCCTTCGCCTCATTATCCTAGGCTTTGTCCACGGCTGATGTCCCTGCTCCACAGGATGTCCGATTGCATTCGTCTCAATGAATCTCTGGACGACGAAGCTCTGAAGATACTGGCTCGTTCTGGCCTTGAGAAACGGTTTCCACAAGAATGTAGTCAATGGAAACACGAGTCCACTGCAGTCCAAAGCCTATCCAAATCACGCTCAACGCAAGAAATCAGTCGCATGAAGGCGAAGTTGGAAAAAGAGTACCCGAACCTCAGGAGATCTCTGCATGAGGCTATTCTAGACGAGGTCCAGCGATTGTATCCGTAAGAAGACATCTACTGACTGCTGTGTGTGTATACTCATTCTCGTAACCAGCTGCCTTGACCGACGATCGTTCCCTTACATTACCGATTCGGGAGAGTCAGACGTGGAACATTCAGGTATGTTCAGCTTAGTGGATCCGAACAGGATCGAACACCGAAGCATGATCATAGAGCCACTCTCGAAACTGGTCGCTTTATCCGAAGGTGAACGAGCATGTCGTGCAGCAACTGCGAATTACATTCCATTCCGGCATCACCGACACATTGTTTCGAGCAGCGAAACACCGCATTTGTTTCATGAAGGAACTGTATCCTCTCGTGAAGCAGCTGGACAAGCAAAAACGCAATCGTATTCTGCGTGCTGCATTGGCGGGGGAGAAAGAACGGATAAAAGATATGATGAAAGCGAGCACCAGGTCCCTAACCGGCCCGCGGAAAGCAAGCTAAACACACCGACATGGCTCACTATCGCGTGGTGACACTGACGGTGCCCACGTGGATGGACTTGTTCGAGATGCGACGCAGGCGGCGTATCAGACCAATGATAGCAAATTTCTCACCGAACTTGATCGCGACGTTGAACGACATTCAGCTTTGGGTCGTTAGCTGACCAGGCACGACGACGGGCTTCTGCATTCCTTGAACCTCCCATAACTCATTTGCTAAGGAGGCTTCTTCCGTCCGTCCATAGAATCCAAGTAGCCGAGTGTAATGCTAAGATCAACCGCGAGTACGCCACTCGTGGGGAGGAGGAGCTGCGAAAACTTAGAGTAGGGTCTGATTCAACGCCTCAATACAATGTCAGAGGACACGCCCCACACGTAAGCATGGTCATGGAGCTTATGGGTCAAGCTGACATTTTGGATAGTCATACCTTCCACATCAGTGCCACCGAGGAGACTAAAAGCAGTCGCAGCTATGGTGTGTCGAGTGACCTGCATGCGGAGTTTCGCTCATCTTTCTTTCAGCGAGGTCGTCGTCTATCTCATACCAAATTTCAGGCTCTCGGGAGTCCCAAGTGGATGCGATGGTGATCTACACAGTCCATGTGACGAATCTTACAATGCAAGATCAGCACAAGCTGCAATTGAACCCGACTGCCATCCCTTCACCCCGTTTCAAGTTCTCGTACAGTTTCAAGTTGCGACAAGGTCATTCCCTTATGTACGTTTATTCAAGTTATTTGTAGTTATAGCTGAGCCGCGGTTCCATACTAGACGAGCACAACTCCTCGACGGGAAAAACTCCTGTTGGTTGTTGCTGATCGTGTTGGAAACTTGATGGTGTACCTGGAAGGCCTCGCTGGGATGGATGGTGCAATACAGCGTGGACGTGGTAAAGCAATGAACCGCGAGAAGATTGGTCAAGAATTCATTATGGCTTACGATGAATCAAAGAGAATGCTTGGTGTTGTATCATCTGCTAAAGTATGTCGCACGGAGTCAATGCAGTTCCGCACTGATACTACATTTAACCAGCTCATGCTGCATATCTTCGCGTTCGATGATGCACGCGGTTTCCAGGCCTTGCGTAGTTCGATTAATCTGACTGCTTGGTACAATGAAGGGTCTTCCATACGCCATGCATGCTTTATCAGTGGTACCGAAGAACTGCTCCTCGTAGATTCCCAGGCTCAGGCCAGAGTATTCTCTCTTATTACTCTCCAGTTTCGGTGGGCAGCTCTCGTTCTATTTTGGTGACTATAGCTTACAAGTTCCACAGGCCTGCCACCCTCAATCTCGAACAGGTACCCTTCAGCGTCAGTTCTACCCCGGATGGTTCCTGCCTGCTGGTTTCGCAGGTTCGAAGGTCCGAAATGACAGTCATGGCTTACCATTGGGATACTTTCGGGTCTACGGAGGGCATTGCGCTCGAGATTTTCAACCTACCTGTCGACGAGAACCTGATTGTGACTTCATTGATCAGCAGATCAGTAGTTCACCTGTTGACACTCGATTTCTCGGCGCGCGCCTGCTACTCGTACGCTCTAGACATCACGCGAAAGACTACCGAGTTCATGTTCAAGGAGAAGGGTCTTCGTCGTCCTTCCTCGCGGAACACGAATCGCGTGTGGCAATCAGGCGGTGTACAAAGCATCTCTCAAACTCCATTCATTCCCCATCAGCTCCAAAACCAATTCGATGCGGAAGACCAACAGCACCGTCGACGGCATGTCGAGCTTACTAGTCACCTGCAAGCCACGTTTCGGTGCGGAATCTGCCTAGAAGAACAGCCTGAGGACAACGCCGCAACGGTGGATGACTGTTCGCACACGGTGTGTAGGACTTGCCTGAGGGATTTTGTATCCTCGAAGATCCAAGACCATCGATTCCCGATCTTTTGTCCAATCTGCACAGCGAGCGATAAGAACACCAAACCTACTGGTAACCATCCACCGCCCTTTCCATTCGATTGAAAATCCAATTGCTTTTTAGTGATTTCAAGATTCCTCGTCGAGCAAATTGGTATCACCGAAGAGCAGTTTCAAGTCTGGATTGAAATGGAACTAACGCAATTCTCTGTCTTAATAAATTGTCGCAAGTGAGTATCTGGCGTTATTCTGATGCACAACAATAACATGGCCTGCCTTTCAGGTGCAACCGCTCCGCCTTCGTCGACCGTCAAGATCACGAGGAAACGCTCAACATCGTGTGCCCTCTTCGTGACTGCCAAAACGTCTGGTGTAAGGCTTGTCAACAGACGATCGTTATCGGAGGCCCGAAGCACTCATGTGACGGGTCCTCTGAACTCGACCACCTTATGAAAACAAAAGGATGGCACTACTGTCCAAGCATGTCTTCTCCTTCATTCCGCATGTAGATCCTGGAACTCATCAGTATTGTTTTTCCAGGTTGCAAGACGCCAATTCTGAAAGAGTCAGGCTGTAACCACATGACGGTGAAGCCATCTTCTCCTCTTACCTTCTATCTGTGCCACGCTCATGTCTTCCTGCTTTTGTGTTCACCAGTGTATCTCGCCAGGATGCAATACTCATTTTTGCTATGTTTGTGGTTGTCTT
>MU123950.1:7147-42001 GCA_014904935.1 Melanogaster broomeanus
AAGAAGGACGCCACCCATACACATACCGCCCATCTTACCACCTGAAAAGACAGCACTCCTGAACCACGCACCCACGAGTCCGGAGAGTAATGCATGGCAAACATGCCGATGTACCATATGATAAAAGCTATATAACTTGGGTGTCGGACATATGCATAGGGTCCCGTTGTCACGAGTGCATGTGATTTGCGGATGCTCAGCTGGAAGGTGAAGAATTGGCCAAGGGTCCGATAACAAAGCAACCGAAGTAGTCCACCTAAGATGGACAACGTGCCGGTGATAACGAAGAGGAGATTAGGCGGTTCGGGACGATATGGCCCACGTAAGGAGCGTATAACGAGTGGAACGGAATCGTCGGGGAAATAAAAGGACAGCGTGGAGATTGTTTCGGCGAGAGCCCCTGACCAACAGATGATCTGGAGACAAAAGAACGATCGCTGAGTGTCTAGTTTGTGCTCTGGTGCATCCATGTTCCCTCACCTTCGTTAAAGAGAAAGTTTTGACGAGCACGACCAACACGGTTTCGTTAGACGATGGCTTGACTTGCTCGTTGGTTGCAGATTGCGCAGGGGCTGTGGCACTGATGTGGTAGATCGCAGCTGCACCGATGACGAGAGGCAGTCGAAGGAGACTCATGGATGCGATGAGGTGAATATCGATGTTAGATTCCGATTGGGTGAGTACACTATCACTGGACCTCGTCGGTTTCACAACGTGGGTTGTGTGGGTCTATGCAAGACAAACCTTGGCAACTTTTTATGGCCTGCTGCTGGTCCAAAATTGGGGAATGCAATGAGCTTGGTGATAATCTAGATGCCGAGTCACAATATTAGCACGGGACGTTGGCACTGAAACTGTCTGGGGTCAGAATAGCATCGGAGCAAAGTAACACAACTGCACCGGTGTGCAGTTTTATCGGGTATTACCAAGAATACACGTCAGGTCTCACGTGTAACCACTGCATGGTGGTGGATTGACAGTCAAAATCTATGTAAGGCTCGCAATCATATGACGAGACAGCCGGGGCTACCAATTGTTCAGCAGCGCTCATTTCTGCCAGTGGATCACAAACCCCGACATTTTTCTGGATTTTGTGGTAGCTTGACAGTCATATGCATAATCTATGTAAGAGGTCGAAATCAGGATGAATAGGCCCTGACCAGCGCCAGGACGAATGCTCACCAGCGCTGACTTCTGCCGATGCCATCGCAAACCCCGGCGCTCTTCCTTGGACCTCCCTGCACCCCGCACCCGCTGGCCGTCATCTCCGAGTCTCCTCCCAACACATGGTCAAAATTCAAAGGCACAAACTTACGGCTCCCTTCATATTGATGGAACGCCTGAAGTGTGAAGGAATCCGAGGTTTGGAAATTCGGACTCGTCGCCACAGTGCCACTGGCACGACAGCGGAATCTGCAAGAACGGTATTTCCATCGGTCTTGACTGGGAGAGGTATTAGACCGGATATGAATGTAAATAGTGCAATGACGTAGTACCTGCATGAAGCGCCCGTCTCCACACATTTGCCACTCAGCGCCAACCGGTGCATCAATTGGTGGCCTAACGCTAAGAATACGGATGGGAAACCTATAAGCGGATGACAGACCGGAAGTAACTCACACTGTGGTCCCGTTGGACTCGGCGAGATGGTTGCAATGGACCGATAAATGGAAAAAAAAAAAAAAAAAAAGGAAGAAACCCCCGGGGGAGGTGGGTTGAAACTAAACTGAGCATGTACTTATGGATTCTCAGAGGAATTCACCTGGTCCTGGACGTGTGAGTGGGACTACGAGAGAGGTTTCGCTGATAAGTCGAAACACCTGGCGAAGGCAGCCTACACCCATGCAATGTTTTGAATCCCGAAGATGATGAAAACGTCAGCATGTCTATCTGTCAAAATTTACATGGAGAATCCCCGAATCCCCAGATCGATTCGGCTACCCAGAAGCCGCATGACCAAAGCCGTCGACCTCGTGCGAGTCATTCTTGACAACCAGCGGGATGTTGTAGGATATGATTTGAACGTGTACCGCACACCGGGGCTATCGATAACCCGAATGCACTTGCAGCGAATTTCATTGATGCTGTAGAATGTGACTAACCACTGGCAGGACTAACCACCTTCAATGTGCTCAATACACAAGCACAAACAAAATCTTTCGGGTACATAGTTGGCCAAGCAACGTCACAAGAATACTGTAATTCGTACTACATACCCTCGTTGAACTCCTGCTCTCAGGAACAACCGTCTTGCTGTTGCATACACCTATTAACACCTCGTTGCCACCGTTTCCGCCGATTGCATACCACCGCCATCAACAGGGAGCAAAACACGTCCGCGGCGCTCTGAAAGGCTCCTGGACCCTCGCCCACGGCTTTCACGACTCTTGGAGAGGGTGTACGCGCTGAACCGGGTCTCTTCGTATACATCAACTGAGGAGCGATAGAGATCAGCGTTTCTTGATAGAGGTTTTTCAGTTGATCTTTGTACTCGAGCAAAGCTTGTCTACGTGGAAGCCGATGCTCCTGAGACAGGTGTGGAATGTCATTGGCTCTGTATGATGTATGATGAGGCAAGAGTCGTTCTCCCCATCGTCAGTCATCGTCCGTCGCATTTACCATGTTATAGATTCAAGGGTCCATCACCGCCATCATACATAATGCGTGACCCCTCGGTTTTAGCTTGTACCTCGCCTCGTTTGAGCCTAACGAAAAGGCAACGCGAAGCCTGGTAGATTTGGGACTAGACTCGCCTCATAAGAACTCGCTGCGCTTCGTGTTCCCATCATCTGTCGGCTCAGCACATTCTTGGGACTGCGGGAAAGGGCCGTTCCCGGAAGAGGAAGTTCAGCATGACCCATCTCCTGGGGAGGGTAAATATGTTTGTGAACGGGGGCATGCTGACATCACCTGTTAGCGGAGGACTGTCGTTGCACGCCATCTCATTTGGCCCGAGCGCGAGGTCAGGCTGTCTGAGGCGCATGATGGAAGTTACTCTCAACGAACAGGGCAAATCAACTGTGCCTTCAGATTTCCACGAGGCCCTCAAGTGTGTAAGTCGCACCCTCCGATACTCTCTTTACTCATCGACAACGTTTTGCTACTCTGTTTTAGATGCAACTTGTACGGATCTTCCTTGGAGTCGCAAACTCTCTGAGAAGACCAAGAATGGCGCTGGCTCGGATACAGTGAGCTGAGACCCGCAGACATGGGACTGGTTGCTCTAAGTCAGGAGATTCGCGCGTGCTGGTATTTTAGGCATGTAGTAGTGCACCTGTACTGTGAGAGCAATCATATTCTCATATCGATGGCATCGACGACTCGGTTTGGACGTAGGTAATCGGCACTACTCAGGGGGGGCTCTTCCTCATCAATATGGCAGGGAACAACCCGCAGGCCCTATCATCCGATACATCCATCTGTAAGCCGAGCACTGCAGTCGTCCATTGTGTCTTCAATAGACACCAGGTACAAGTCTATACCTGACCCTCTCTGCCCACCTCTCCCAATCTTTCCCAAACGCTCGTTTCAGCATTCTATCCTCCTCGGGCATCCTCCTCAATGTAGCACTCAATCCTACAACAAAAAACCCGGCCCATGCCCATATCGCCCATCTTACCACCTGAAAAGACAACACCCCCGAACCACGTATCCACGAGTCCGGAGAGTAATGCATGGCAAACATGCCGATGTACCATATGAGGAAACCTATATAACTTGGGTGTCGGACATATGCATAGGGTCCCGTCGTCACGAGTGCATGTGATTTGCGAAGGCTCAGTTGGAAGGTGAAGAATTGGCCAAGGGTCCGATAAGAAACCAATCGAAGTAGTCCACCTAAGATGGACAATGTGCCGGCGATAACGAAGAGGAGACTAGGCGGTTCGGGATGATATGGCCCACGTAAGGAGCGTATAACGAGTGGAACGGAATCGTCGGGGAAATAAAAGGACAGCGTGGAGACTGTTTCGGCGAGGGGGCCTGACCAACAGATGATCTGGAGACAAAACAGAGCTCCCTGAGTTTCTAGTTTGTGCTCTGTACATCCATCTTCCCTCACCTTCGTTAAAGGGAGAGCTGTCAGCAGCATGCGCACCATGGTTTCGTTAGACGACCCCCTGACTTGCTCATTCGTTGCAGATTGCGCAGGGGCTGTGGCACAGAGGTGGTAGATCGCTGCTGCACCGACGACGAGAGGCAGTCGAAGGAGACTCATGGATGCGATGGGGCGAATACCGATGTTAGATTCTGATTGGATGAGTACACTATCACAGGACCTGTTCGTCGCTTTCACAACGTGGGTGGTGACCTCGTATGGGATTATGCAAGACAAACTTTAGCGACTTTTATGGCCTGCTAGTGGTCCAAAACTGGGGAATGCAATGAGCTCAGTGGTAATCTAGATGCCGGGTTACAATATTAGCCTGTTGGCACTGAAACTGTCGGCGGTAAGCATACCATCGGAACAAAGTAACACAAACCGGTTTGCAGTTTCACCGGGTATTGCTAAAAGAACACGTCAGAGGTCTCACGTGTAATCACTCAGGCTGGATGGTGGCCACTTGACAGTCAGCGCTACCCGGTAAGTTATGGAGGACAATTGTTCAGCAGCACTGACTTGTGCCGATGCATCGCAAACCACGACACCTTTCTTGATCTAGTGGTAGCTTGACAGTCAGAATCTATGTGAGAGTTCAAAATGATGATGGTTAGGCCAGCGCCACTGGGTAAGTCATTATGGAGGACAAATGCCCATCGGTGCTGATCTGTGCCGGTGGATCCCAAGAGTCCCAACCCCCAGAGGTCTTTCTTGGGCTCCCCGCATCCCTTGCTCATCAACATCTCTCCTCCCAATACACGGTCAAGATCCACTCCCTCCACACCTTCCCCAAAGGCACAAACATGCGGCCCCCTCCATACCGACGGTCTGCGCCAACTCGTGCATCGGCTGGTGGCATGATGCGAAGAATACGGATATGAAACCCATAAGTAGATGACAGACTTGAAGGAGCTGGAGTTACGTGGGGTCCCATTTGAGAAATGGTTGCGATTGACTGGTGAAAGGAACTTCACAAATCCCGGAGGATTGAAATTAGACTGACCAAGTACAGGCGAAACTCTCACATTGGCATAATTACTGGACTCTCGGAGTTCACCTGATAAGTCGAAACACCTGGCAAGTGGAGATTTCATATCGAAGGCCGCCCACATAATATTACATAATACAATGTTTTTGAATTTCAAACATGATGAAAATGTAGATGGAATCCCATAGTAAGCTGAATACAGCGGAACTTTTGGAGCTTTTGGGAACATGTCAAAAAGTGGTGTAACGTTTTGCATCAGTCGGCGAAGGACTTTCCGAGAACAGTCATGTTACCTTCGACACCTTGTGGCTGGACAGCCTGGAAGTGGCGTAATCATGTACAAATGCAACCGCTCCCGCGTGACGTGTGAGAGTTGCTGGTAACCATACAGAAAGGTACAGTGGGCATGCTTGACATGGACAGTTGATATCCTTCAACGGCTCTGAGGCAACTCTGAGTGGTTGTTTTTTTCGCACTCCGTCCACCGAGTTAAGGTCAGTGAGCTGTACAATGCCATAGCGTGTACAGCAAGTTCTGATGTGTCTGGGGCTCTCACGGTGTCAAGGCGGTATACATAAAACACACTATGATCATCCACCTCTCCTCAGTCACTCGCTCCAGCGTCTCCTGCTAACTCACTCTGGAATTCCACACCAAGCATGGGGACCATACGTAGAATATTTCTCCCAGTACCCCATGAATCTGACTGACATGAAACATCTACAGAGTGCTCAACGACCAATGCCACCGTGGTCAATTCATGTTGTTCACAATTCGGAAACCTGAGTGCCATCATAGTCAACATCACTGTCCCCGTTGCACCAGGAATTAGTCCCGCTTGCGAGTGGAACACCACTTCCAACGCGACTGCGTTGGCTGACATCGATAACTGGCTGAATTGCGCGGACCACTCCGGGAATATTACCAGCAATACTGAGTGTATGTACCCAGCGATTTATGTGAACCCGGCGTCTTCTGGTGATACTCGAACCGTCGGGAAGGGACATTTGATGCTGGTCATTTCGTTGATATTGGTGGGCCTAGCTATGGAGATGTGCTAGCTGTGTAATGATGTCGGTGGCGGGGTGTGTTGCGAAATTGGTGGAAGAGAGAAGCTTGGTAGTGTAATGGCAGACAGAAATGAAGATGAGCACTAGAACCATAAGTCCGGACGCGGGGCAGGGGCAACTCGAGCAGCAGACTGGTGCCTAGTCATCTTGATTTCATTTTCTAAGCACGTCAAGGAAATCACTCTTCACTGGAATAGCCGAATGGGCAGAGTTCAATGCTACCTTCTCGCCAGTCTTCCCAGTTGACATCTCGCCCTCACCCACTCTCTCGACTCCTTGGCCAACCTCTAGGCCTTCCCGATGGGTGACATTGCTCTTCATCTCGCGCTGCAATATATGACTGCTGAACAATGCAAATTCTTCTAAGTCCCTCATTCAAGTTGTTTCGTTTGTTATCTCAAGTTGCGAGTGCCATTATTCATGCAAACTGCTGTAAATGTTGCTAACGGGCCGCGTTGTGTAAGACCCTTGCTGCACTGGCACTTCATTTACTTACATGCCTGTAGCTTTATCTTATCTATGAGCCTCAATGGTGAACAGATGACATTCAAGTTCCTGTTATACAAAATCATATAGTTGTACAGTTTCTCTTTCTTCCCATTCGACTAAAGTAGTTCCTGATTCGGAGCATCCTTCATTAAGGTTCAGTACTCAGTTCTTCAGTGCCTGTTCAAAGTCCGCGATGATATCGTTGATGTGCTCGATTCCGACTGAAACCTGCACCCGACATCGTCAGTAGATCCGCAGTAGGGCTACGCAAAAGACGTACCCGAATCAGATCGGGAGTCACTCCTGAATCCAACCTCTCTTGCTCCGTCAACTGCTGATGCGTCGTGGTGGCAGGATGAATTACGAGGGTCTTCGCATCGCCCACATCTGCTAGGTGGCTCGCAAGTCGCAGGCGATCGACGACCGTGCTGGCAGCATTGATGTCGCCTTGGATGCCGAAGCTCAGCACGCTGCCAAAAGCGTTGGGCCGCAGGAGTTTCTTGGCACGTTCATGATAACTGTGGCTCTCTAGGCCCAGATACGAGACCCACGCAACCTTGGGGTGGTTTGCCAGCCAGCTACGAGTTAACCTTGAGCGCTTGAACCTAGATGACAGTGCGACACATATACGTACGTTGCCAAGGCTAGCGCGTTCTCGGACTGTCTCTGTGCGCGCAAGCTCAGGGTTTCGAGACCTTGAATGAGAAGGAACGCTCCGAAGGGGTTCAAGGCAGGCCCTAAGTCACGCAGGAGCTCGACACGAAGCTTTACTGCAAAGGCAGTCGCTCCAAAAGTGTCACTGAAGACGAGCCCATGATAGCCCTCCGATGGCGAGGTGAATGATGGGAATTTGCCACTGCGGGTCCAGTCGAACTTGCCTATCGTCGAAACAAGTTAACAAATATCATAGTGGCTATGGGATGGTCCGCACCTGAGTCGATGACGACACCTGCGATTGTGGTTCCGTGGCCTCCAATCCACTTGGTAGCACTGTGCACTAGGGAAGATGGTCAGGCCAGAATGCAATATAAAAATAGCTGCACTAACCAACAATGTCAGCGCCTAAGGAGATAGGCTGGATGAGGTATCCTCCCATTCCGAACGTGTTGTCAACGATCAAAGGGATGCCGTTATCATGCGCGATCTATGTGAAGCCCACACTATCACCAAGGGTTGACACTCGAGGGTTCGCATAGCTTGCCTTGGCGATCTCAGGTATCGGAGCGACGTTGAATTTGGGGTTACCTATACTCTCCACATAGATCGCTTTTGTGTTTTCATCGATGGCTGCGGAAAAACTTGCTGGATCATCCCCGTGTACGAACCTGACGCCGATACCGAATTTCTTGAAAGTAACTGCCAGATGAAATTGTCAACATGGTGAAGGTGGCATCATCGGTGGGTCGTACCTTTGAACTGGTTGTATGTCTGTGGACGACGAACGAAATCAGGTCAAAGGAGCTGTAGAGCTACATGAAACAACCACATACTCCGCCGTATAGATATGAACTACATAGCTCATTGAGGGTTGCGATCTCGGAAATAAAGAAGTGACTGCTCACGTAGAGATAATATTATCCCCTGCGCTTGCTATTGTGGAAATGGCGAGGAACTGCGCAGCTTGGCCAGAGGCAGTTGCAATTGCGGCCACTCCGCCTTCGAGAGCTGCAATGCGGTTCTCGAACACATCCTAGTACGAAGAAGATGGGTGGGCACGTGACTGACGATCAGATATAGCATGAACATACGACTGTGGGATTGCTAATGCGAGAATAGATGTGACCGAATGCCCTGAAAATCATTCGATCATCCTCGCTCTCAATCAGGCTGTCAAAGCTACGCTCACTTCAGACTAAAGAGATCCGCTCCGTGCTGGGCGACATTTCAGTTGTTGCCAGGGATTGAAGCGAGTGATTATCATACCGCAGAATCATTGAACACGAAACTGGTCGAGGCATAGATAGGGACGGCTCGAGCGTTCGTAGTGGGGTCAGGGACATGGCCAGCATGAAGCTGCAAGGTCTCGAACTCCAGAGGTCTACTCCCAAATTTAGTTATCCCCCTGAATGGTGACGTCGGGAAGTGCAACTTACCTGTTGGGATCAGCCATGATGATAATGAAGAGAGTTGACCGACTGACATTCGAGGGAGTGGTTCAAAGGCATGGTACTGTATATATGATGTGACCACCCAAGAAAAGCCAAAGCGGGATAGAAATGCACGGTGTCTTCGGCAAGTCGGTTTGCATATGACCGTGCAATGAAGAGGCTAGGGTCGATTGGTATTAGGAGTTATTTGTGGCTAAGCGAGTATTGGGTTTCATGAGAACGTGGACAGTACTACTAGAGTATGCTCTTGGTATCCAGCGTCAAAGCCGCATACGGGTACATTCCGCCCGTCAGAGTACTTAGGTTCAAGTTATCATTATAGCACGGAGTTCTGTGTCAGCGTGGCAGAGAATATACATTCAGAAGCAACTTACGTAATGGACAGTTACAGTTATACATCATCTTATTATTGACATGCCACAACCCTTCTGAATGTTTGGTCATGAAGGTCTTTTGGAAATGGTGAGACTTGCAACCCGTCGTTCCCTATCTAAACGTATGGTATAGCCTCTTTTTTTCGATCCGCTTTCCCCCAAGGCGTCAGCGGTCAGTACTGCTCCTTGGATCCGAACAAGTCTTTTTGAAAGAACATTTGGGTGAGGTCACTGAGGTGTCGGATCATCGTGGATGGACTAACCTTCTCGTGCTTCAACAAGTCTCAAACGGACCTTAACAGTTAGCTGGTCCTTCACAGATCTGGTGGTGCGGTAACTTTCTGTTTCATCTCGCTTTCTTTCAGCCATCCAGCGCTGGCAGCAGTCTTAGCGCTAATTGGACGAAAAAGTTGGCTTCCCGTTCTCAACTATGGTGTAGCCTCACTTAATGTCGGCCTACTTTCCCCCGATCCATCAGCGGTCAGCGGTTTTTGTCCGCAGTTACCTTACTGCTAATTGGACCAAAAGTCTTTTACTATTGACACGACTTCCGATAGGTGCGGGTTGGCTCGCTAGTGCTTCCAAATCACCATTATGCAATAGAACCACGTACCGTTACTATATGTACCTATATCTAATACTATGGAAGTGATTAGTCGTTAGCATCCGAGCTGCCCTTATGTTGCTGTGTATCGTGAATATAGCTTGTCGAAACGATACCTGGGCTCCCTTTGGGCAAAGTATGGAGGGTCTCCGCCATCGGTACATCTAGTGTTAAACACTAGCTGAGCGATATCTACGGGGGTCAGCTGCGGACAACTATTGGAGAAAGAATGCTTAAGGGCCAAAGAGGGAGGCTACCATGGGTAATGATGATATCACGCTGATTGTATTGGGGGTGGCAGCGGGGAGTCGGAGCCCACTCCTGCCCGTCAGAAAGTGTGTTCGAACGTTTATCTGAAGGCTATTGGTCGATTCGTGATTGAGAGTCTATCCGGAATGCTTTCCTGACTCGGAGTATCTGGATAACGAGACTACCTTCCAAGTTTCTCATCGCGACTTCGTCGGGATCGAAAGGCACATGACTGGAGCGTCAGTGGAGGATGACGCCGACTCCACCCAGGATTTGCTTACTATGCGAGCTCGAATGCGTTTGATGGATCTCAAGGCGAGACCAGTATCTCGCAGAGTTCCGAGAGCAATTTCGTGATAAACATCTTCGCGTGGAACTTCTCGGCGGCGATGGACTATATGCGAAACGGATATGTGAGTACCGGTGGTTTATAGTTCGCTTCCGGAGGACCAAATACCAGTACCAAACACTGGGGCTGGTTGTGCAACAAGATGGCGTAAGTCGTTTGTGTACCAATTGCGTTACTCCAGTATAGATCACTGAAGTTTGATGATACGTAAGATATCCGTTGGGTGGAAAAGAAGGGAAGGCTTGACCCATATCCGCTTCAAGGTGGGCCAAAAAGCGATCTGAATGGCGATGGGAATATTACCGAGGTGTGTGAGCGCTGCATGGGAGAAGATGGAGATGATTAATCGATGATTTGTGGTAAGAACGCCACAGTAGTAGATCTACCGGCGATATGACGATTTGCGTAGGCTGTGAGCGATATCATAGTATGACACATGCATCCTGTAGATAGTTCCTTACGAATGCCTACCTTCTTGTGACCCAGAAGCGATAACATTCTACAGGAGATTCCGCAGGGGCTGTACATGTGGGTGAACCGTGTATTGTTCCCAATTCGGACAGACCTGTGACATGCTAGCTTCTGTGAACTCTGTTTCACTGCGCACCCGGGGGTTGCACTGGCGGCTTGCGCCGGGAGATGGTATTGCGAGAAGATCGGGTGGTACTCGACGTTCCAAATGGGCGGCTCGTGATGGCGACAGGTGAGGACGTGATGTTTTTAACACAGAAATTTGACCTTTTGTCCCGAGATTCTGACACGAGTGGCGCAAGTGCTATGTATATCTACCTGCAAATTTGAACCCGGTGAATCTTCCTGTATACATTGCAGAACTTAGGAACTGGCCGTAAATTTGCAGTGTACTACATGCGAGAACCAGACTGTACGGCTGAAGACGGAGCGCGTTTCTTGACGCTGGACTGTAGAGTGAATCGCCTAACAAGCTCACAACCTGTCAGTCAATTACAAGAATCTTGAATACGATTCAGCTGATCGAACACTGACCACACTAATAATGTCCAGCGTAATTGAACGAAGGTGCTGTAACAGTGCTGTTGTGTTGTTGCTCGAGGCAGTAGTCCCGCCGACTGTCTCGGAGATGGCGTTGCACTTCTGTCGTCTTCGATCTTCCATTCCATCCGAAAACGTGCAACCATGTTTAATATAAGTAGGATGATAGAGCGTTGATGGGTTGATTGGTCCTGTGCTTGAGTCCTAAGCGCGCTAACATTGTACTATCCGGGTTGAGTCATTTCCGGCGCCTGCGCGCTGATTCGTTTATTACATAGAGTCAAGAGATGGACAAACGCATTCCATGATTCGGGAAAGAAAATTCGAGTTTTACACGATGGTAGCATTCAAGTGGCTGACCGAAAAGGTAGTTCCACATAAGTTGCACATAAGTATGGTCTTCACAACAATGTTACAGACAAGGTAGCCCTTGACTCGGACATCGTGTAAAGGGTCTGTGAAAGCTCCAACACATCGTTCTCATTATGTAAACATAGCTTTTCACTTCAACTTACATAGTCCAGTGTGCAGCGCTCACACTCAGGACGTCCCTGCTACCCTAAATCTTATATCCCATCTTCCCCCCTGCAGCGCTCACAATCAGGGCGACCCCAGACTGCATCATGAATTGAACACTTTGCGCGAAAGATGGTAACACTGAAATCCGGTACACGCATCAATAAACACAATACATATCCTCAACCTTCAACATGTCTATGCCATTACTCCTGGCTTTCACGAGATCAGGGTTTCCCCTAGGAAGTATCTTGCCCAGCTAAACGGACAATGTCATGGCTAAAACTGCTAATAGAGGTAGAAACCTGACTGCGCATGGAATGCTGCAGTCGCCCGCTACTTGCCGTCACTTAGTAGGGCGTACTACCCGCCGGGGCGTCAACCTATACGATTCGAAACACTGGCTTGTGACACAAACACCTGTGCATACTCTGTTGGTCAATCTGGTTCTGCCCTCGTTGGTTCCACGTCATCCTCGGAGTGGACGTCGTTACCAGCAACGGCAACTACTCGTTGGTCCTCACACTGTCCTCCGCAAACGCATGTTGACTCTCCACATAGACAGCATCTTGTCGGCTAGCGACGGCTCCATTGCATGGAATGTCGAGGACAACAACGCAATTCGTCTTTACCCTCATGGTTTGGGACACCGACTAACTGCATTCTTTCTGATGAACGGGTCAAGCTGACTGGCAAACAATTACAGAGCAGTCGTCAGCAGTTCACGATCGAGTGAGCTCTCGAGGTGGTATGGACTCAGATGGTGTGGGGAGAGTGATTGGGTGGTGTTGCAAAGGTGGCTTACCTTCGCGTTGTGGGTGCAATTTGTTGTACAACAGTGATACATTTGTATGAAAGAAGGAAAAGATATGACTTAGAGGCTCAGTGATACTTCTGAACGCGGAATGATTTTCGTGGGATGTATACTATTCACCCCTCTCCCGAGCACATGCCGAGTCCGAGTCCGGCAGTTCGAACCTTCAACCCACCGGCGCCGGTAGCTTGTACAACCCGATAGGTATACAGGCCCAACTTGAATGCAGACCTTTTTATTTTAAGAATGCCAGTGATTGTGACGTCAGTGGCAGTTGACCAAGGTTCTCGAATCAATGATCATTGTTCAAATTTGGAGCTGAGCTTCATACGAAAACGCATATATTACGACGTATAGTCAATAGCTTTCAGTCACTTTCCTTCTACTGGCAGCAACCGAGCCCCGGGGATCCGATTATCAGCAATCCTCAACGTGGTTCTGGCTTCTCACTACCACAAGATCGAAAGTTCCACCGGGAAATATCTCACGCTTGCCACTGGCAGCGCAACAGGCCAACTCACAGTTAAGCGCGATACCGGCGAGGCGTTGAACCAGCATGTGCGTACCGCAGTGTGATCGTTTTCTGGGACACCCATTGAATACCCACTTAGTGGGACGTTCGGGTGCAAGGGACGTCAGCCACAGCCCTTACAAGATGGAAAACAGAGGCTACTATGACCATCCAGCTGCTTATTCCACCGGTAACGATGGTGATACAGTTGCCGGTGATGGTGGTCTGGTACGTCACCCGTCTGTGGTTAAACGATACTTAGCTGGATGTTGTCACGGCTGTGATTAACAGGTGAATTTGTGCCCTAAAGACAAGGCCGACACCCGTCAACAGTCACGTTGCATCAGATCTGAGACCCTACAAGTATGGTAAGCATAGGTCCTTGCATGATGGAAGGATGCTTGATGTGCTCACTAAATTTATCTTCGATTATGTTTCCATTGCAGAAAGGGTAGATCTGGTCGTCTCAGAACTCGACTGGGGAGAGGGGACAACTACCACTAGAATCCAAAGTGTACTGTAAAAGTCTGTAACTCTGAAAGAGGGTTTTGTGACGGAGAAATCGGCCACAAAAGAGGCAATACACAAAGCCAACTGCAACGATTTCAGCGGTGTTGGCGCCGTGTGGGAAGTAACAGAAGCTTGGAAAGACAGACGTACAGAAATGAAGACGGACGAAATGAAGATGGACGCTGCGACGATGGAATAACAACCAAGATGAGCGCCTCAAAGCAGATATGGGGACCTGATACGACAATGAACGTTCAAGCTGTCGGTCCTGAAGGGTCATACCTTCGGGTTCCCGAGGAGAACGGCGATGTCACGGTCTTGCATCGTGATGAAAGATCGTGAAGGCTGAGTGATACTCTTTAAGCTAAGAAGTTGGTGGGGGCTGACTGATAATTATTAGCTCCAGTCTAGCCGGTTCACTTGGGATAAGTTTGGCGCATTTGTTCGCAGATATGTAGATGAGGGATCTCGACACCAAACTTATCTCGATTTCTTTGTTCACAACGATGTCGAGGAAACGTCCTTCCACCGGTAGAATTTCGTGGGGACATAAGTGTTTGTGTCCGTAGCCCGAGGCCATTCTTGCACATCGTCGGTGGCGGGCAACAATGAACTAGTAACAAGCAAGGTTTCGACTACTGTGTGGTACGGGGAACAAGTTACAACGTACATACATGGCGTGCTGCGTGACAGCTGTTTCGTTTGCACAGATTTGCACATATGTACAGTAATGTAATAATATTCTCACGTCCCCCCAGCCCAACTAAATCCCAGCAATTTAATTACATACACAGCTCGGCTCGGTGCTGTCAATGATCCTTCGATGCTCCCCTCCGCAGTTTTCCCCCCAGGCCTTGTGCATCACGTAGCATCCCCTGTGTCAGGGCTCCCTTTGCACTATTGCTATATTTTCGTTTCTCAGCCACGACAGCTACACATACGCAATCCCGGAGCTTGATCGCAACCGATACGAGACGGGGTGCTAAATCAGTAAATGTTTGAGTGGTTCATTTCTTGTGTGGGAAGCCATCTAAGAGACTCACTTTACCTGGTCCGACTGGATGCAGTTTGCCAGGCTTTCGCTCAGGGTAACTTAGGCCCTGACCTGTGTGAAGACAAGTTGGGGGCGCGGCGGTGATGTGCCGTATTTCGGAATACAAAAGTCACAAGGAAAGGTCAACGTGGGCAAATAGGGTCAGCCACCGAACGAATGTGCTCCAGGAAGGCCCACGGCAGCCAGGCTCCATACCAGAGATTACGGACCAGATGTGATACCGTTCTCCATGAGCCCGTCGACTACGGAGAGCTGAATGTGCTAGTATTTATGGCTACCCGATGGTGGTATAAAGACGGCATGATTATGTATGTTTCACTATCTCCCTATTCACCCGCTCAAATGTCTGATACTGAGTGGTCAGTAGGTAAAGTCCTGGTTCCCCAGTTCCCAATCGACCGTGCTCGCCCTATGCTGTTCACTGGTTCGGGAGCACCGCAGTCATCACCACGGTCAGCGACCCAACATATGGCTGGTCCAACATACCAACGTGCCACGTGAACACCACTTCCAATGCGACCGCCCAGGCCGACGGAAAAAATTGGTTCACGTGCACAAACCAGTTCGGGAGTGTTGACGACAGTGCTCAGTGTAGCATCATGGCACCTCTTGATCCGAGTCATATCCCTGTGCCTAACCCTAACCCGGAGCCGTCATTCACGTTATTATATTCCGTTGTCCAGACATCTGCTATCCCAACATCTCCTGCTACCCCGAGTTCTTCTGCCGTTCCGGTGCCTTCTGGTACCCCAACGTCTTCTGGTGGTGCTCGAGCCATCGAGAAGAAGGGACACTCGAAGCTGGTAATTTCGTTGGCGTTGATGGGGCTGGTTGTGCAGACTGTTTGGTAAGGTTGGTAGCGAAGGGGATGCTTGCTCTGTGGTGTTTGTCGTGCCGGGAGAAACCAGTAGCCCTGAGGTTTTAATGATGGACATACGTACATGAGGGCGGAGGGTGTGATGATAGAACGACATGATGGGGCGTGCACTTTAGAGTTAAATTGGGGATCTGCCTCGATAATGATACTATCTGAAGCTTCTAATAGACACGTCTTTGGGTTCGCGAGAGGATGGGGTTTTTGTATCATTGTGAAAGGTCAAGAACGATACGCTTCAATAATACCCGTGCTCTACAGGCCACACAGCTTCTGCTTATAGCGGTCAGGCGAAGCGGACGATCATGAACCCTGTCTGCTGTCGGCGGCGGTGCTGTATCGTCTGTTTAAATATTTGAAGATAGAGTCTCAAGGGAAAGCCCGACAGAGCGAACGGACATGTCGTAGGACTATTGATATCCTATGAAAGATGCCACGAGTATTCTTGAATTTCTACCATCTCACCGTCGCCCGCTGAATGTGACACTGTACCCCAGAATTTTACTGATACCCCAAGCGGGTGGATGATCTGTACAGTCACCCCAAGCTCCCGATATTGATTATGAAACTGACAGACTGCGACACGAGGAGTACCACTATGCTCACTACATGCTGTTGACCACCACACCCAACATGACCACCCGATGCACATGCAAAATTGGTGTTTATTTCGTTGGCGTTGATGCAGGTAGTTGTGGAGACAGTACTTGCTATGCATTGAGATAAGGTCGCCCATAGCGCGAAGAAAAGGGCACACGGAAATAGGAGGTTTGCATGGGTGACATACTCCCAGCGTTCCAGTGACCTGTGCGATTGTTCGCATATAGCTCCCCAGTAAGGACTCGTGTATGGGAAAGGCGCATTCGGTATCGAGGTGTCGAGGTAGTTTTCCAGCAGCGCTGTGCATACTGGTAGAAGACAGTAGCTCGATGGTTTCTGAAGGCCGGACGCGGGCAACTTAGAGCAAACTTGAGGACCCGCGTCGACAATGGGGCGCGCTTGAGAACGGGAGATATGTAACAGGTTTCGCATCGTATGTGAGAGATCGAGAATGATTAACTGTAATGATGCGCGTTAGTCTATTCACCACTGTAGGGAATCGGCGTTAAAAGGAAGGAGGCTGGGATTTTGGCACGTGCAGATGTTGGCACGTCGGCTTTTCCTATGTACTGGTTGTCTTTGTTCACAAGGTTGTCAAGGAAACATCCTGTCAGCGCTGTACTGGTAGTTATTGTAGGGACAGGTCTTCCGTGCGGATATAGCAGTTTAGGACTTCGTGAAACCGTCCCTGTCCGAATCAGTGGTGGGCCAAGCGGCTCACAGCGTTGGAAATGGGGGACATGGCTCTACATGGTTCTGTGAGCCTGAGTATACGCATTGTATCATGATCTGGTGGGCCTTGAAATTAGATCTTTGACTCGTTTGGCCGTGTCGCAAATTGGCAATTATGTAGAGTGTCTAAATAGTAAAGACGACAACCGTGAATGCAGTACGTTTCGCCACGAAGGTACTGTTCCCCTACGGCCGTGGTGCTGCCAGTGTCACCCTACATTGAATGTTACAAGTTACTGAGTGAGACGATGGCGGAAGGGTTACATAATAACATAACTTGGCGTGCGAGTGTAAAAACGATCTACATCCGAGCAACGATCGGGGCAATGATCATATGACTGGCATATGAACCATCTCTTCCGACTCATGGACCCGATTCATCCCATCTGCCCGACCCGCAGCTAGCACCCATCGATTTTACCATGTCCTCACTGTCCGAAAAACTAACTGCAGCCCTAAAATCCCGTGACCACCGTTTCATCCGCCGTCGTCTCCCAGAACCAACACTCACAGTACACACCGAGATCGACTTCACATCCAATGACTACCTCTCCCTCTCCACCTCCGCCGCCCTCCGTGATTCCGTCCTCGCAGCCTCTCTACCGCCCGCCAAATCCTAGGCTCAGGCGGCTCCCGTCTGCTGGTCCCGGCCCCGCCACACGCCGCGCTCGAGGCTCGCCTCTGCCGTTTCCTGCGCTCCGAGGCAGCTCTCCTTTTTAATTCAGGGTTCGACGCAAACGTCGGTTTCTTCTCTTCCGTCCCACAGCCTGGCGATGCCGTCCTCTACGATGCACACATACACGCGTCCGTACACGATGGGATGCGTCTCTCCAGGCTCACCCGTGACTCCTTCGTCTCCTTCGCACACAATTCCGTCCCTGCTCTACGTCGTGCTCTTGGAAGGTTCATCAGGGAAAGAATTGATCTAAGAGAAGGAAGATCGAGCATATTCGTAGCTGTGGAGAGTCTGTACAGTATGGATGGGACGATTGCACCGCTTTTGGATATTGTGGAATGTGTAGAGGATATGTTGCCGTTGGGAATGGGTATGTTGTAGTTGACGAGGCCCACGCGACTGGTATTTATGGACCGAAAGGACGTGGGTTGGTCATTGCGCTTGGATTGGAAAAGAGGGTGTTCGCCAGGTTGCATACGTTTGGGAAGTCATTGGGTTCCTCCGGGGGTGAGTGATTCTGTTGATTGACTCATGTGCGGAGATTTATCTATGTTGTGTTTGCAGCTGTGCTTCTGACGACGGAGCTTGTCAAGGATTATTTACTGAATTATGCGAGGAGTCTGGTTTATACGACTACCCTTACCTATGCGAACGTCATTGCTGTTAATTGTTCATTCGACATGCTGGAGGATGGTACGACGGAAGTGGTAGGATCACCGTCAGATTCGTGCCTACGTTAATCTAACACCAACACCTACAACAGCTGTCAAAACATCTACTCGATCTCTGCAGATATTTCGTCGATCTTCTTCGTCCCCAGCTAAGAAAATACCCATCGTCCCTCCTCAGTCTCCCCGACCATCTCGCGGAGCCTTCTTCCTCGCTCACGCCTGCTGACAGACTACAAGGACCAACCACACGGGAACCCTGGCATCCATCTCATCCGTCCCCATGGGAGACTGACCCCCGCGACGAGAGATCACAGCGAAGCAGACGATATACGTCGTCCACGCCAACGACCAAAAGCATGGACACGAACTCATCCACTTCTTCGTGCTCATTCGGTCCCACGCCAATAATACCGATCCTCACACCAGACCCTCGCGCGCTATCTACGTTCCTCCTCTCATACACACCCACTTCACATTCTCCTCCGCCGGCTGCGGCCTCGGCCTCTCCTTCCTCATCCTTCTCCTCTTCATCTCCCCGCCCCAAAATCATACTCCACACAAAACCCATCTACCCACCCACCGTTCCTTCGGGCACCTCACGCGTCCGGATATGTCTACATGCGGCGCACACGCGGGAGGACGTCGCGCTCCTCGTGCAGGGCATCGTCGCCTGGCTGAGGAGAAGATGCGCGAGGGCAAGAGGAAAAGGGAACTGTGGGAGGGGTGGTAAGGGGAATTGGGATGGGGGTGTGGATGGAGGCGAAGTTGTAGGGAAGAGGAAGTGGGTTGACCCAGGTTCACGGGCGCCGCATGGCGAAGACCCGGTACCGAAAATACAGGTCCTTGACTAGGTAAATTATCAGCATGTCGACCACCTAAATTCTTGCATCCTGGGTCTCCACCTATTATGCTCCAAACTAGAATCTGATAACCAGCTTCTAAGCAGCTTAATGTCTAGGACACAGATGTCAAATTGGTTAGGTTAATAAATTAGGAATTCCAGAAACAACCAAGAGTAGTGCTTAATGTCCGAATTAGTTAATTAAAGACTAACAAAAACTGATGGAATATCTGAGCCATCTCCCTGGGCCACTGCCAGACTGTGCCAGTGACCCATACATGGGTAGAGTAACATAGATTGATTGGGTTTAAACAAGTTTATACAAAGCTAATTGAGTAAGTACAGCCAGACATGTTGTCAAGTCCGGGTCTTCTCTGGCTAAGTCCGGGATGTAACTCCGGTTGGGGTAGTGTTACGTGGGTTGTTGTAAGACAAGCCTCGTCAACAAATGAAGGGATTCTTGCGAAGTCCGGTGACGGACAAGCAAGGTCTATCCCAAGAATATCAGAGGTTCAGAGACTGGAGTGCAGACAACTGAAAGTCAGGCAGGTATATGCAAGACAACGTAGAATAGCTTGGAGACTACATGAGTGTACTACTGGTTTATATACGCGGTAGTCTAAGTGGATATAAGGGGAGAACAATGGTAGGCCATTGTTCGATGCGTAAGTAGTACAATGGAAACCGAAACGTCGGTAACGCTATTGTTAGCCGAAAAGAGGGAACAATAGAGTGATGGGATCGTTGACTGTGGATGAGTCGAAAGTCAACGATCTAAAAATACAGTAAGTAATCTTATCTCTAAAGAGCGCTTAGGAGATAAGATAGATGTAAGAGTCTATAAAAGGTCTGTATAGCTCTGTAGAAGTACTCAGTGTACTGGTAAGTCACTGTAATGGTAAGTAAGTACCTGTAGAATACTACAGGACTGTGAGTATAAGATGTATCTGTACTAGGAAGATACTCACCTCAGTGTACTGGTAAGTCACTGAGGTGTAAGACTACGAGACGCATGTCTAACTGGACACGTGATTAGGTAAGCTAGGTAAACGCCTACATACCAATTGTATTCCAACAATAGACGCCACGCGTAAGACAAGGAAAAACCATAACATTACCCCCCACTCAAGATTGTAAGTCTCCTGACCTTACGACTTTAAAATTCTCCGTGAGACGGGCCGGGCGAGCCGGTCATGTTGGCGAGCGCTTCCTCAGGGAAGGGGTCGTCGGTCTCATAGTCAGGAAGTCCGTCTTGAACGAAAACGGAGGGACTCCGGCAGGAGGAGGAGTAGAAGGACGACGTCATTGTGGGCAGTCGCGTTGGTTATGGCCAGGATGAAAGGTATGACAAATTGGGCATTCGTAGTAGCGGCAGTTGATGCGGACGTGCCCAAGACGGTGACATTCGAAACAAGAGGCAGTGTAGAACGCGTGAGTGGGGCGAAGAACAGGACCAGTTTGAGTTTCGCCAAGGGCATCTCAGGCGAGACGTTCCTCAGCCGATACGGAGACGGGTCGGTCATGGAGTGTAAGGTGCTCCTCTGTTTCGAAAAGTGCCTCTGCAATCTGTCGGCGAGAGAGGCCGAAGACTTCTTCTGTGTCAGGAGAAGATAGCGACGAGGGCGTCCCAGACGTATTGGTCGTGGTGCGACCAGCATGTGACAGAGGTATCAAGGGGATGGCCTTGGACGACGAGGAGCGGCGCGAGGTAGCATTGGGACAGGGACGATATTCTCTCCATTGGTAGTATCGTCGTCGTCACTGACAACGATGGGGTTGGTCGAGGAGGATCCAGCTGATGCTGAACTCGAAGCGGACGATGGAGGAGAAGTGGGGGAGGATTCCTGACTGTTTTGTCGTGTGATCGTGTAGTGGATGGAGTGAATGTCACGTATGGTGATCTCGGTGAGGGCGTCGACAGTCGCAGGGTTGGTGTTTGGAGATATGGCACAGTGCATGCTGATGATCCCGAGTCTACAAGAGTTGGGGACTCAAGACGTCGACGATGGGCACGGGTGAGAACGTTCTCGAACCCGAGTTGGTGTAACAGATTCAGGAGGGTGTCTTCCTGTCGAAGACGAATACCTGTGAGGAGGAGGCCCACTAATCGGGCTTGTTGGTCCTCAGAACGGCGTAGTATGGGAACGAAAGTTTCGAGACGGAGTGTCTGCATCAATGCATGGTGAGCACTTTGCAAGGGGGAGTGTCTACCCATCTGGTTATCAATCTGTCGGGTGAGAGAGATGTCGCGGAGATTCCGAAGTATGGCGAGGTTTAATTCCGTTGGCGGTGGTGGGCGGATTCTTCGTCCATAGGGGACGTATCGTCGTTCATTCTGTTCAGTATGTCCATGGCGAGCAGAAGGAGTATAACGGGGAGGCATAGTTCAAAGTAAGGGTTTTCGACGATTTTCTGTGGAAGAGATGTGATGGGCGAGGATTTATTGAGACTGGGGAAAAGCTTTGGGTTGCGACCGCTTATAAGCTTTCAGGGCGTCGGGGGCATTCTTTAAGTGGGAAGGTGGTTCCCAAGAGTTTTTGGAAGACGGGTAGCCTTTCCACTTGACAAGGAATTTGCGACGAGCTGCGGAGCCTCGGTGTGAAATGATTTTCTCAACTTCCCATTGTTCTTCGGAGTTCACCATGTCAGGTGGTGGCCTTGTGAAATTCGGTCCGTACTCGGCGGTTTCCCGATAGGACGATAGGAGGGACACATGAAATACGTCGTGGATCTTCCAAGTGACAGGTATTTTCAACTGATAGGAAATGGGGGACAACACCTTGACAATTTCGAAGGGGCCTTCGCGTTTCGGGGCGAGTTTTCAACTGGGGTAGTTGAAATTGAGGTTTCTGGCCTCGAGCCAGACCTTGTCACCTAGTTTCCAGGGTGCAAATCGAGAGGAAATTCGTTCTTTCATGACTCGGGTGGCGATTGCATGAGCTGCGAGGGCTTCTTTCCTGGCAGAGTCAAGTGACGTTAGCCGATCAGTTACGGCGGGGATCGGCATTTCTTTAATTAATGTGGGGAAAGCTCGGGGTTCATATCCGAGCATCAGGAAGAATGGGGTTTTCTTCGTGACAGAGTGAACTGCGGAGTTATGGGCATATTCCACAAAGGGTAAAAATCGGGTCCAGTCATGGGGTTTACCGTCGCAGAAGATGCGAAGGTACATTTCAAGTTCTTGATTGACCCGTTCTGTCTCTCCGTCAGTCTGTGGATGATAGGCAGAGGAGAGGGTGAGGTCGTATTCGAGGATTCGTGCGAGTTCTTTAGCGAATCTGGAGGCGAACTGCGGTCCTCGATCTGAGATAATCTTGTCGTAGAGTCCAAATCGAGTGAAGACTTTCTCGAAGAAGATGTCAGCGACTTCTTCGGCGGTGATCGTCTTCATGCAAGGATGGAAAATTACCCCCTTCGAAAGGCCATGGTCTACCACGACCATGACAGAATCAAAACTGGCGGACAACGGAAGACTGGTGATCAGATCAACAGAGAGTTGTTGAAAGGGGCGAGAACAAGCGGAGGGAATAGGCGTCAAGCCGGGAGCGGAAGGATGCGTGTTAACCTTCATGGATTGACACGTGGCGCATCCGAGAAGAAGCGGTGGACAAAGGTATGAAGTCCGGGCCACCAGCAGTCACGTGAGACGAGTTCAACAGTCCGGGCAATGCCAGGGTGACCGGAGGTCGGGGCTTCATGGGCGGCGCAGACAACGGCTGTTATGCATTTGGTTGCTGCCTAACACCGTGAGTAGCAAACAGTCACATGAGAACTTACTCGTGTGACAACTAGCTCGGTTGCCTTGTTATCCGAGCGTACAATGACCTCGCATGGTCAAGGGAGCGAGGATCAATACTCCTGGCATCGCCTAGCTATCGAAGTGTAGGTTCTAACCCATAGGAGACTCAATAGTACACATGGTTAATGGTACAAGAGTTGAATAGGTAGATCAAGCTGGAGAGCCAGCAATACAAGTTACTCTAAGGTTATATACTGTAAGGTAGACAGTGATATAACAGGAGAACAATGGTAACGCATTGTTCTACAAATGAGGCGAACAATAGTAATGTATTGTTAGCCCAAATGAAATGGGAGTCATAATTGGTGATCGACAGAAGCGTGATCATCAAAGAAGAAAGAAGCGTACGCCAGATATAATGGACAATGGAGATCGCGAAGGGCGTAGCTTATAAGACGGATAAGGAGAACAATAGAGAGCTATTGTTACACTAAACGGGACTTGATCAACGGCGGAAGGTCTAGGTGAAAGCCGGCGATCCAATGTTAATACAAATGGAGAAATGTAACCGTTATCTTATCAGTTAAGAGCGCTTGGCTGATAAGATGTCGTTCTTCAAGGAAAAAGAATAGGCGCCACGCGAGCATCTAGGAAAATCGTAACAACGGCGGAGCGATGATCAGGGGGAACATAAAGACGGCCCTTATAGTACAGTTTGCTGTCGGTATATTGCCAGTCAGAGACGGTGGAACGAGGAAAGAGTGGCGTGCCCTGTTCAAGGGCGCGTGTGGCAGACAGAACGAGGGGGTCGGTAGAGGAAGACGCTGCTAGTTTGTCGAGGAGTTCAGTGTCAATGGCACGAACAAACAGACCGGGAGGGAGTAGCATCACGTTGTGATTGTTGGAGGATGAATCCGGGCAGTTGACGCGAGAGAGAGCATCAGCCGGGCCCATGGCAGAGCCGGGGGTGTGAACGAATCGTAGATCATAGTCGGCGAGCGTCAAGAGCCAGCGCGCTTGTCATCAAGACAGTTTCTGAGGGGAGTGGAAGTATGTGAGGTTCTTGTGATCCATCAAGACGGTCACGGGATGTGCGGTTCCTTGGAGGTAATGCCGCCAGGCCTGTAGGGCGTGAATGACCGCAAGCAACTCACGGTCATAAATATCGTAGTTGCGTTCCGTGGGGGAGAAGGTCTGGGAAATATAGGTGCATGGGTGGAGGTCGCCATTGCCGTCACGTTGCATGAGGACTCCTCCCGAAGCATGGAGAGAGGCATCAGTCATGACCTCAAAAGGTCGGGAAACATCGGGCATAGCGAGGACTAGGCAATGGCACGGGTACGGGTAACCCGCACGGGTTACGGGTACGGGTATCTGCGGGTACGGGTACGGGTACGGATTTGGCAACCCGTGCAAAACCTGTACCCGTACCCGTACCCGTTGCCTAATCAAGCTTGTGTGGCCGTGGAAATACCATTTACAGTAATTCGTTACATGCTGATTCTGCGCTGATCATCTATCTTTTCATCACATACCACGCACGTCGACACAACGCAACTCAGGCTAAGCTGTGTGCAGCCACGATACATCTTTCCTCCAGCATGCAACATAACCCCTCACATGCACGTCAACCAAGCAACCATACACGTCAGCGCAACACACACCACCCTCAGGCTTAACAACTCGCGCAGCTACAACGATCACGCCCACTACCCATGGGCCACGCCAGCCCCCTCACACATAACCACAGCGACTCGGAGTGGTGCATGCGCGACACGATGCAGCCACCGCCGTGACGACATAAGCTTTCTTTTTTTCTCGTTTATTAACGAGCTAACTACTTGCGCAGCTTTCGAGCCTATGACGATTACGCGCACTGCCCATGGACGATAGTGTTACGACGTGCAATGCACACAGACAAGGCAATGAGAGGACAAGGAGAGAGAGAGAAAGGATGACAACCAAAGGTACGTTGTCCATCACCACCTATTCACACCACTCATGCGACGCACTAGACATGTGCAGCCACAACGACAACGACAACGACGACATGATTTGCAGTCAACAATAGGAGGTGCAGTCCTCAATGATCTTGACGAGCTCGCCCTTAACCTTAGCTTCCTCTATTGTATAGGACTATACCCTGTCGTGCTGCATGACTGGACCACAGAGGGACGTCTTGTCGTCCTTGATGGGTGCCCACTCTTGTGGGCCTCTCATGTTGTCGCAGTCGTCTTGTTGTCGTCGATGGGTGCCCACTCTTGTGGGTCCCTCACGTCGTTGCAGTCGTCTTCTCGTCCTTGATGGGTGCCCACTCTTGTGGGCCCCTCACATTGTTGCAGTCGTCTTGTCATCCTTGATGGGTGCCCACTCTTGTGGGCCTCTCATGTCGTCGCAGTCGTCTTGTTGTCGTCGATGGGTGCCCACTCTTGTGGGCCCCTCACATTGTTGCGGTCGTCTTGTCATCCTTGATGGGTGCCCACTCTTGTGGGCCCCTCGTGTTGTCTCAGTTGTCTCGTCGTCGTCGATGGGTGCCCACTCTTGTGGGCCCGTCATGCTGTCGCAGTTGTCTTGTCGTTGTGGGTCCCTCACGTTGTCGGAGTCCTCTTGTCATCGTGCCCGTCTGCCCCTCACATTGTTGCAGTCGTCTTGTAGATTACTTGTTATAACTTATAAATACTGTATACACATCAGACCCGCGGGTATACCCGTCACGGGTCACCTCGCGGGTCCACATCCATGAACCCGTCAGTGGACCCCTACCCGTCGAGGGGGGTACAGGTATTCCGCGGGTACGGGTACGGGTACATCGTGGATACCCGCAGGTATACCCCTGCCATTGCCTAGCGAGGACAGGAAGCGTCTTGAACTTGACTTGGAGTTCTTTGAATGCTTTGTCACAGGCGGGTGACCAAATCCAAGGAGAGAGCTTTTTGGTCAGGTCGGTGAGTGGTTGAGCAAGGGTAGCGAAGGAAGGGATAAAGCGGCGGTAGAAATTGCAAAATCCTAAAAACGAGCGCACTTCCTTCATGTTACGGGGGGTAATCCATTCGTTGATGGCTTTGACCTTTGATGGGTCCATCTTGAAGGCGCCATTACCAACGACGACGCCGAGGAATTCTACTTCAGGCACGGCGAATTGACATTTTTCAAGTTTTAGATATAAATCATGTTGTTGGAGTCGTTCCAATACACGATGGGTTCATTCTTCGTGAACGATGGGATCCGATGAGTGGATAAGGAGGTCGTCCATGTAAATGGCTAACCATCCTTTGGCGATGAAGTCAGCAAAATAGGAGTTCATCATGGCCTGGAACGTTGAAGGGGAGTTACACAGGCCGAAAAACATTACTGTTGGTTCAAATAGTCCAAATGGTGTAATGAACGCTGCCTTCCAGCGATCTTCCAGTTTGATCCGCACGTTGTTGTATCCCCACCTTACGTCAAACTTCGTAAAGATCGTTGATCCTTTGAGTCGGTCCATGAGATCGGAGATTAAGGGGAGGGGATATGCGTTCTTGATTGTATGAGAGTTGACATAACAGTAGTCTTGGCAGGGTCGAAGACTACCATCCTTCTTCGAGACAAAGAAGAAGGGGGATGCTTGCAGGGATTTCGAGGGAACGATCTTCCCCGATGCGAGGTGTTCGTCGACGAAGGCTTTGCACACCTCGAGTTCCTTAGGATTTAGCGGATATACCTTGGCTATCTTTGGGACGAAGGAGTCATCTAGGTCGATAGCGTGGTCGAATGTCCTTTCTGGGGGCACATGGTCGGTGGCGGATTTTTCGAAGACCGTTTTGTATTTGGCAAAAGCGGCCGGAAGAAGGACTTTCTCCTTAATCGTCTGCTGGGCTATTTCGGTCGCCAGCATCGTTTGAAGGAGAGAGGGTTCGAATCGTTTGAGGTATTGGCAACGGATATAATCCGAGCCATCTCCGCCGAGGTAGCGGACGAGATACCTCTGTTCAACGAGGTGCTTCTGATCGAATCGGGGTCTAACCGGAGATAAGTGCTGATGAGGCAGTTCAATTTCTCTGGTTTCCCAATCAATGATTGGGTTTGCAGATTTTAACCATGGCATACCAAGAATGGCATTTTCTTTGCCACAGTTGACGATGAAAAACTGTTGCTTCATTTCACGATCATCGATACGAATCGTGACGATAGTAGTGAAGTGGCAAACTTGTTTATTTGGAGAACCATCCACGTTACGCGGGGTGAGCGGTTTCGAGAGTCGGGTGAGAGGGAATCGATGTTTGACAGCGAAGTGGGTATCCATTACGTTGATGGATGCTCCGCTGTCGATCAGGGCAAAAGAGTCAACAATTATTGTACTTTTCTTTCGAAAGAATGCGACGGGGATTTGAAATGAATTGCCATTATTCTTTTCAGGTACAATTACAGGGATTCGAGGAGTAAACGTCGACTTAACTCCTCGATTCAAAAACCCACCCGATCGATCTTGGGTTCTTCTTCACTTCCTTCATCTTCTTTCAGCTTCTCTTCGAAACACATCTTCATCACGTCCAGGATCTCGGTCTGCGAGACCTTCTTGTTGGTAAGCGTGGTGATGTATTTTTGAACTTCAGACGGTTGGTCTTCAATAGCCCGGACCATCTTGGCCGGGGTCTTCCTCTTCCTTGGAACACCTTCCTCCGTCTTCTTCGGGCAATTAATGATTCGATGGCCAGATTGACTGCATTTGAAGCAGAGACCTTTCTTCATATAGGCTGCTCGCTCCGAGGGAGAGAGGCTTACGCGATCTATGTCCATAGCGTCAGGGTCCCTGGCGGGGCAAGAGTTGGAAGATGGGTTCCAGGTGCAATTGGTTTTGAAGGATTGGATGCGGGCCATCTGCACAGAGAAGTGCTGGGCCTTTTTGATCCATTCCTCGAGCGTGGGCGGGACGGTGTCCATCCCCATGATGCGAGTGGCAATATCGGAGTGGAGGCCTCGTGAGTACCACGAGATTAGAGCGTTATTATTGGTAATTCCTGACCTCTGGGCGAAAAGTCGGAATTGGGAATTGTACTTTTCAAGGGAGCCGCACTGCTTCTGGGAGAGAGTAGACAGTTTGGCAGTTGCCGTCTCCTTGGTATCTTGAGTGATGAACGAAGTTTTGAATTCGCTTTCAAAATTGGTCCAGGTACCGTAATCCGGTACAGTCATAGCGTCTCTTTTGGCATAGAAGGTTTCGGCCCATGAGGCGGCGGTTCCTTTAGTGAGGTAAGAGAGGGCGGAAAGAACCTTCTTTTCATTGGTGTCATAGATGTGAGCATTAATGCGCATATAGGCCTTCATGCTCAGAAGCCAGCGGTTGGCGTCAACAGGGGAGCCATCAAAGGCGGATGGTTGTCCGACCTTGATCTCAGCAACTTTCATAGTCATAGTGACAGGAGTACGCGAAGTTGGGGGTGTCATTTGGATAGGGATCGGTACTGTTTGGACAGTGGTCTGGGGTTTGGGAACGAAGGTTTTGTCCCACCAACGGCGGAATAGAGTTGGATGGGAGTATGGGTCCTTGTTAGTCTTCCTGTGGAATTCAAGGTGATCTTCCACGGGAAGGGAGTCAAGGAAGTCTTCGTCGATCTGGGAGATCTCTTCTGCTTCCGATGGGGTTGGCGATCAGGGAGGTAGATCTTCAGAGTCTTGGCCTAGGCGGGATATGCCGTGACCGGGGCCTTGTTCTTCAGTCGTAGGGTAGGGGCTGACGAGGGATCTAGACTCTCGGGCGTGCTGATGAGTATCAGGTAGCAGATCTTGCCGCTGGGTCTGGAGACGGTGGGGTACCTCTCCGGTCCGGACAGTCGTGAAGGGACTGCGTGGGGTTGATGGAGGAGTCATCTTGTCAAGCTTGTGCGCTGGGGCAGGTTTCCCAGACACATTCAAAGGTGTTTGGCTACTGAGTAGTAGGAACGATCAACAGAAGCTATTCTTTTGTTACGTGGGTTGTTGTAAGACAAGCCTCGTCAACAAATGAAGGGATTCTTGCGAAGTCCGGGTGACGGACAAGCAAGGTCTATCCCAAGAATATCAGAGGTTCAGAGACTGGAGTGCAGACAACTGAAAGTCAGGCAGGTATATGCAAGACAACGTAGAATAGCTTGGAGACTACATGAGTGTACTACTGGTTTATATACGCAGTAGTCTAAGTGGATATAAGGGGAGAACAATGGTAGGCCATTGTTCGACGCGTAAGTAGTACAATGGAAACCGAAATGTCGGTAACGCTATTGTTAGCCGAAAAGAGGGAACAATAGAGTGATGGGATCGTTGACTGTGGATGAGTCGAAAGTCAACGATCTAAAAATACAGTAAGTAATCTTATCTCTAAAGAGCGCTTAGGAGATAAGATAGACGCCACACGTAAGACAAGGAAAAACCGTAACAGGTAGCATAGAGAATAGAAGATAGACTGATTGAGTTCAACTACTCAGGAGGAGAGTTGACTCCTTGCGTAGGTTCCAGTCTTTAGGACAGAGGAGTGGAGAAGTAACTAAGTTGATTTCAGACTGATCAGTGAAGACTACTGGACAAATTATCTACAACTTAAATACTTGTAGGTAGCATAGCAAAGCACAGTCCGGTAATCCAGAGACTGGAAGATGAGTCAGGTATTAGTAAGACAAAGTCCAAAGTGCAGTAATTAGTAAGACAGGTCTGGGACAAGAAGACATATGTAGTGTTTGAAAGTCTGGTCCTAGGACCGAAAAAAGACCGAGGACCAAACCGGACCAGGACCAAATTTGACCAAACACTGGCTACAATTGGGACCGGTTCCTCTTGGTTTCGGTCTCAGTCCCTCACATTTGTCATTGGCACGAAACCGCCTGAAGACCAGTTGAGACTGGTCTCAACCGGTCTTCATGAGGACCAGTTGCTCAGAAGTGTTGACAAATTTTATTATTACATTAACTATCTAACTAGATTAAAATTACAAATTAAAAAGACGTCAGTGACCTGTGCATTGGGCCGTTGTTGTTGTTGTGGCTGTGCATGGTGATTGGATGCACTGCGCAGGGGCCAGGGCGTTCGCTGCATGGCATGCGTGTTGCACATGATTCAGTCACTTTCCATCGCAAAACAGGGAGTATGGATGTGTACATTTCCCTGCAAATGTAGGACTGCCGGATGAGTGGCCGACATTTTAAATATTCTCAATATTGGTATTGGCCTATCCAGCCAAAAATTAAATATATATATCCTGAAAGTGGTACTGGCTGATCATTTGGTGGATAATGTTATTACTGTTGACTAGGAAATATGTAGGACAAATTGCTAATGCAAAGTTGGCAAAATTGGTACCAGCCGCTGTAGGTTATGGCAAGTGAAAGTAGTACTGACTGGTATGCAGATGTGGTATTGGCTGATGCGACAAAATAATAATTTAAGAATGTAAAACTAGTTCAGGCTGGTATGTAGATATGGTATCAGCCTATATAGAAAAATAACAATATAACAATGCAATGCTAGTACAGGTTGATATGCAGATGTGGTACCAGCCTATGGATAAAAAAATTAATGTAGTAATGCAATGCTAGTATAGGCTGATATGCAGATGTGGTATCAACTGATGTAACAAAATAATAATTTAGGAATGCAAAACTAGTTCAGGCTGGTATGTAGATATGGTATCAGCCTATATAGAAAAATAATAATATAGCAATGCGATGCTAGTACAGGCTGATATGCAGATGTGATACCAGCTTATGGATAAAAAAATTAATGTAGTAATGCAAAACTAGTATAGGCTGGTATGCAGATGTAGTATCAGCTAATATACAAAAATAATAATATAGCAATGCAAAACTAGTATAGGCTGGTATGTAGATGTGGTACCAGCTGCTGACAGATCATTGGCTTATCTAAGCAAAAAGCAGATACTATTTTATGTTTTGAGATATGATTAGATAGTCTATTATTATATAATTGCTCCGCTTTTTGACTACCAAAAGGGGATATCACAGCCACAACATAATAATAGACACTTCCTTTTGTCAAAACACCCAAAACATATCGAAATCAGGCCAGCAGCTGGTGGCTGAGAGGTGGCTGTGGCTACTGTGGCTGGTAGGTACTGCCACCACTTTTTTGGGTGCTTATGTAAGCAAAAAAGTGCCACTACTCCCACCACATTACCACTTTTGGTTAATATAACATAACATATCAACCCCTGACCCCCTTCTTCAGCCTGTTCTGCTTTACCACCCTTGCTCCCTTCCTTCTGGTGACAACATATGTAGTAGTTTAGTGCCCTAGTACATAATAGAACATAATTGACTGCTTATATAATTTTATTTGAACCAAATGAGCTTTCTAGGACATGATTTAGGTGTAAAACATAACAAAAAGGGTCTAGAATTTTGATATTTTAAGAGAAGAGTGTCTGGGAGGGTTCCAAACATCACTTAGAAGTTAAGTGAATGTTTTCTAGAAGAAGCTTAAGCCCCTAAAGTGTCCAGTGTAGGTAAAAAGGTCATAGCCTCCTAAAAACATAAAATTAAACATATGGACATATTCTTCAGGCAAGATACATGTGCTATGATATTTCCAAGTGTATATTTACTATGTAAGCAATATATCAAAAGCCTGTGGCAACAGGATGACTCTCTATGGCTCTACCTTTATGTCTCCTCCTACCCCCCTACCTTCTGAAATTTAAATTTCCTACCTATATCTCTTCAGGTCAGTATGATCCTAGTGTAGGTATGATATGACATGGCTCATTCATAATGTCAGATGCATTGACAACTTTGGTCAATCAGCATGTATATAGAAGGGTATATTTCACTCTATTTCATGTATTCTCACCTACATAATCTCTTCCAGACACATGTAGTCCTTCTAAGATATGTTCATATACAATCCTGTGTGACTTTTACATCCAGGATCAGCTCCCTATATCTTGTAGTACTCAGTTGATCACCTAATCTCTGTTGAATTACTGATAAGGTTTCTACATGGCCACATCTTTATATTATTTAGATCAGAAAGTTGGAGCACCTCTCTGACACTTATATAGTCATGAGCCAATAGTCTCAGAAGCATCCATAAATAATTGAGTGAGCGTTGAGCATTATAGATAAGAAATGGAGTGTGGGAAAATTCTGATAGGTGAAGCGGACATGTAGGACAATGTATGAACACCAATAGCTAGTTCATCTATGTAGGAGATTTACTCATTTTTCCTACACCACACTTCCACATCCTTTCCATCCTTGCATAAGTATCTAGTATAGTTCTAATATAGATCATAGATCAGTACTGCATAATTTTAAATCAAATCTTCCACCCAAAAACATCCTAATGTTATGTTTTAAGATATGTTTCATATGTTTGCTTCACCTATTAAAATATTTCCACACTCCATTTCTTATTTATAATACTTAAAGCTCACTCAATTATTTATGGATGCTTCTGGGACTGTTGGCCCATGACCATATAGATGTCAGAGAGGTGCTCCAACTTTCTGATCTAAATAATATAAAGATGCACTTCAGGTTACCCCCAGACATAGGCTAAGAGCCTATTGTGCCAAGGGGCATCCCCAAGGTAAAAAATGAATTTTCAGGATGTGTGGAAAAGTGTATTTTGGGTGTTTTGGAAAAGTGTGAGTGTCACATGGGATGCCCAAGGTGACAGGTTGGGATGCCCAAATATTTTGGGACACCCAGGGATGGTTTGGGTTTCCCATTGACTTTGGACGACCTATGGGGGTGTCAGGGGTCCTTTTTTGGGACTTCCAAAAAATCCCACAAAAATTACAGAATTACAAAATTCAGCAAGCTGCAATGTTGCTTGGAGTTCCTACTGAAGAACTAGGTAAATCATTAACCTACAAAACAAGCTACATATCCATCCCAGGCCTCAGTGACTCACCAATACCCATGAAATCAACACCAGAAGATTACACAGTACAATGGTGAAGTTTTGATTGTGTAGTTTTGAAATTACTGCTTAGCCATTTCACCACCTATGGTGTACAGAATGACTAGGTGGTTGTTATATCTACTCATGGTGCTTCAAATGACTTGTCAGAATCTTGAATAACTCCCCTACACTAATTAAGGTGATGCTTACAGGAGGAATTGGGATGCCTACAATAGGAGTCTGAGTATGCATTCAGGATATGTAGATGGTGCATTGTGGACAGCCATAGTGGGAGTTTGGGGATGTTCAAAATGGTGAATTGGAGATGCCCACAAAGTATCTTTGGAATATCCACAGCAGATTTTAGGACATCTAGGGGAGAAGTTTGGGATGCCCACATAATAGCTTTGGAACACCCATGACAGGTCTTGGGATATCCAAGGAGAAGTTTGGGATGCTCACAGTAGCAATTGGGATACCTAGGGTGGGAGTTTGGATGCCCCAGTGGAGGTAGAGTTTGGGATGCCCATGTAGTAGCTTTGGGAGACCCATGGCAGGTCTTGGAATATCCAAGGAGAAGTTTGGGATGTGCATATGGTAAATGTGGGATGCCCACAGGAGCAATTGGAATACCCAGGGTGGGAGTTTGGGATGTTCCAGTGGAGGTTTGGGATGCCCATATAGTAGCTTTGGGACACCCATGGCAGGTCTTGGGATATCCAAGGGAGAAGATTGGGATGCCTACATGGTGGCCTTGGGACATCCACAACATGTCTTAGGATGCCCTCAATGTGAGTTTGGGAATGCCCACTGGGAGTTTGGGATGCCCACATGCTGAGTTTGGGACACCCACAGTAGCAATTAAAATACCCAGATTGTAAGTTGAAACATCTACCAGCTGACATAGTTTCATTTATTGAGTTACTTTATACTTATCTAATCACATCTACCATTTCAATTTCACTTATCTACTTATTTCATACTTATCTAATCATATCTACCATTATAGTTTTACTTATCTACTTATTCAATACTTATCTATCACATCATTATAATAGTTATACTTATCTAATCACAGCTATTATTATAAAGTATATATAAAGTGTAGCAAAGCTCTGGCCAAAAGTATATAATTGTGTCTACCAAACCAATTTAAAAAGTGCAGTGAAAAAGTGTATATCAAGTTAGTGAAAAGATTTATACAAAGTATAGCAAAACTCTAGCCAAAAGTGTACACTTTTGTCTACCAAATCAAATTAAAAAAGTGTAGCGAAAAAGTGTACACAAAGTAGCAAAACTCCGGCCAAAAGTGTATACTTTTGTCTACCAAACCAACTTAAACAGTGTACCAAAAAAGTGTAGCAAAACTCCAACCAAAAGTGTACACTTTGTCTACCAAGTCAACTTAAAAAGTGTAGCAAAAAAGTATAGCAAAACTCCAGCCAAAAGTGTACACTTTTGTCGACCAAGCTAACTTAAAAAGTGTACCGAAAAAGTGTACACAAAGTGTAGCAAAACTCCAGCCAAAAGTGTACACTTTTGTCTACTGAACCAACTTAAAAAAGTGTAGCAAAAAAATGTACACAAAGTGTCACAAAACTCCGGCAAAAAGTGTACACTTTTGTCTACCCAACCAACTTAAAAAAGTGTACTGAAAAAGTGTACACAAAGTGTAGCAAAACTCCGGCGAAAAGTGTACACTTTTGTCTACCAAGTCAACTGAAAAAGTGTAGCAAAAAAAGTGTACACAAAGTGTAGCAAAACTCTACCCAAAGTGTACACTTTTCTCTACCAAACCAACTTACAAAAGTGTAGTGAACAAGTGTAGTGAAAAAGTGTACACAAAGTGTACCAAACAAGCAGGTGGCTGAAACCAAGTGACATTTTTCGCTTTTTGGATGATTATGTAATCAGAACTCTGGCCACTACTCCTACATTATTACCATTTTAAGCCTTGTTAGGAGACTTAGGAGATTATTCAAAACAAATAAAAACATACAATTATCAGAAAACACAATAACATGGATGTCTCATGGTGGGGGCATGTTACCAGTCATCATACCATGTGAACTGCACCAAATGTACTCAGATTTAGAAGGAAC
>MU123951.1:0-10000 GCA_014904935.1 Melanogaster broomeanus
CACCCTTGGCCCATCTGCTTGATTTGCTGCTAATCAGGTAGGCCCATTGGTCTATTTTATCTACTCTAATCACAATTTCCCTACTACTGAATACTAGCTGGGCCCACCCGTCTCCAACGTACTCCTGCCATACCACTGGGCCCACCCATCCAACACGGTGGCTCCTTGGAGCTGGGCCCAGCCTCGGCTGGCCGTGTACTACGGCCTATTTGCAAGCTCGGCTCGCCGTCAACTACGGTGGCAGGGCACTGCAGTATGTGGTCTTGTTACGGTTCGCGGTTGCTTGCATGACCCAGAGGTCTGCGAAGCGTCCTGCAGCGTTAACGCCGCGCATGTACGAAAGTACGATGAGAATCTTCTGGGCATCGGATGGTTCGGTATCGAACCCAGAAAGATAAAGGGCCACCGTTCGCCACCATTGTACGAACTTCGTCTTATCGCCGTCGTATTCCGCAGGCTTTGCAGCGAGGGATTTACCGAGGCGGGAGGACGTAGTCGCGGTTGGAATATTAACGACAGGCCTCATGGGACGAGGACCTGGGATAGGTGGTAGCGGACGAGGGGTAGTGGGAGCACGAGAGCGAGGAGGTGGTGGTGGTCCTGCGGTCGCGCGATCGCGTTGGAAAGCCTCGTACCAAGCTTGGTAGATCGTCCAGTCCATGTACGCATGGTCAAGACGTGGTTGATACGGTTGTGGATGCACAGTAGTGTGCGTTGGTGATGTCGGTAAAGGGACGCCAGCCGCGGTTAACGGTGAGGCATGGCGAGAGCGGTTGTCATCTACGGGGTATGGGACGTATCCCCGTAGTTGTTCCATAGCAGGGAAAGGGAAGTGGGCGCGAGTGTCAAGTACTCAGGCCAGAGCCCTTTCGTATGACTGAGTGCGGGTAAGAGAACGGGTGAGGCGGCGAGCTCAACGCGAAGTGCGGAGCGCCGTAGACGACCTAGAAAACTAGAAACGCAACGAGCAAGAAGTGTGCTCGTCGGGCAAAGCGATAGGAATAAAGGTTGAGCGTATACTTCGAGAATAATGTTAGGGCACACCAAAAGACAAGAACTCAAAGTGAATTCCTATGATTAATGGCGAAGATTAACTATTCTCGAAGTGGGGAAACTACACTACGGAGGAAGACCCTATTTATATATAGTAGAATCCCTAGACCCAGGGTAAGTGCGCAGGTTAATAGAACATACCCTATGACCGGAGGAATGATGTGAGCTTTATATAGATCATGCGTGTCCATCATAATGATGAGACGGTGAAGTGAAATAAGAAGGAATGCAAATAGGCGGAGATGAAATTTGATGTCTAACACGGGTACAGCGTGGTGGCAGCCTGAGTGGTACACAACTCAACATAACATACAACATGTAGTACACTAAAACGCAATCGCAAAAGCTCACAGATCAGCTAATATGCATCTGCCCCGGAAATGTGACGCAGATGCTCCCTACTAAGGTCAGTATACCGTGTCACCAATCATCATTACACCTCCACCGAAGCAGAGCCTACAGTCACACCAGCTCTGCTCTTTGGCAGATGGACTTCGACATGCCCTCTGTGCACAAATTGCATCATCGCCAAGGCTCCAATCTCTGTCTCCTGCAATGATTCGAGTTTGAGGTTCCGAAAAACGCGACACGCCATGGCGCTAGTTAGTGCCATGGCGGGAACCGAATATGTCAGCTGTAACACTGGAGAGGAGGAGGGCAAGAAAGCGACGACGGAACGCTGTACATTGATACCGGTTGTGATCCTGTTCTAGAGAGTGAGCACTCGAATAATCGGATAGAGAAGATCAGTACATGTAGTATTGTTGTCCACCCTGCAGGACAGCCCCTGAAAGACGAGGGAGTGCTTCTCCACACCAAAACGCCTTCCAGGTCCTAGGCATTGACGTGTGGTATGACATGAGTATCTTGTACGTGATCGCGAGAAAGACGAGAGCGTCAAAGATCACAAGCACTATGAAAGCCGCGGACACGTAACCCTTGATCTGGTGATTGATACAATGTCTCGTATTCGCGATTTCATAGTAGTCATGGAGGGAGAAAGGAAGTACTACCAGCGATGCACCAAATGCAGCGAGCCAAAGGGTCGTAAAGAAGTGACAGACGATCCTATCTTGGAGGAATACAGCGTGGACACGTTTGAGAAAGAGATACGAGGATGCAGCAGATGTGACCACCCAGAACACGCAGAGGTTCAACACAAGAACCCCACACTGGGTGACAGGACCAGCTAAGGGAATAGGTAAATACTATCATCAATCGAGACGCGAGGAACTCACTTTTCTCCAACACCGCCAAGAGCACCACGACAAGTGCACATATCCTGGTGTCAAATGTCAAGATAGCAGGTACGATTTCGGTGACGTTCATCTTACCTTGCCGAAAAGTAGACGAACAGCACGCACCACACCCTGGCAGAGTTATGCATAATCTGTGGCTACTGTAGATAGGGAGTTTTGCATAATTGGTGAGGGTCCTCCTTGCTTCCCTTTATCAATAATTGTGAGTAGCCTCCAGCACTGCTTCTCCTTCCCATTGGTATATTAATTTCCATTTTTTATGTTTTGAGGCACTGATCTATGTTGTGAGATCACCTATGATTAGATACTAATAGATAGTCTATTATTATATAATTGCTCCGCTTTTTGACTACCAAAAGGGGATATCACAGCCACAACATAATAATAAACACTTCCTTTTGCCAAAACACCCAAAACATATCCAAATCAGGCCGGAGTTTTCATTATCTAATCTTCCCACACATGTTTCAAGCTCTAGCAGCTCATTTCTCCATCACATTTGATTGGTTCTTCTTCTAAGTTTGTAGATTAGGCTATGTACATGTCACAGATCATAAGCTACCACTTTTTCACATGTTTTTTATTGTGTGATGAGTAGCAATGGGTTGATTGAGCTGGATGGTTGAAAATTTTTCAAACTCAGCTGGTGGCTGAGAGGTGGCTGTGGCTGCTGTGGGTGGTAGGTACTGCCACCGCTTTTTTGGCTGCTTATGTAAGCAAAAAAGCGCCACTACTCCCACCACATTACCACTTTTGGTTAATATAACATATCAGCCCCTGGCCCCCTTCTTCAGCCTTTTCTGCTTTACCACCCTTGCTCCATTGCTTCTGGTGGCAACATATGTAGTAGTTTAGTACCCTAGTACATAATAGAACATAATTGACTGCTTATATAATTTTATTTGAACCAAATGAGCTTTCTAGGACATGATTTAGGTGTAAAACATAACAAAAAGGGTCTAGAATTTTGGTATTTTAATAGGAGAGTGTCTGGGAGGGTTCCAAACATCACTTAGAAGTTATGTGAATGTTTTCTAGAAGAAGCCTAAGCTCCTAAAGTGTCCAGTGTAGGTAAAAAGACATAGCCTCCTAAAAACATAAAATTAAACATATGGACATATTCTTCAGGCAAGATACATGTGCTATTGTATTCCCAGGTGTATATTTACTATGTAAGCAATATATCAAAAGCCTGTGGCAACAGGATGGCTCTCTGTAGCTCTACCTCTATGTCTCCTCCTACCCCCCTACCTTCTGAAACTTAGGTTTTCTGCCTATATCTCTTCAGGGCAGTATAATCCTAGTGTATGTATGATATGACATGACTCATTCACAATGTCAGATGTATTGACAACTTTGGTCAATCAGCATGTATACAGAAGGGTATATTTCACTTCATTTCATATATTTCCACCTACATAGTCTCTTCCAGACACATGTAGCCCTTCTAAGATATGTTCATATATACTCCTGTGTGACTTTTACATCCAGGATCAGCTCCATATATCCTGTAGTACTCAGCTGATCACCCAATCTCTGTTGAGTTACTGATAAGGTCTCTATATGGCCACATCTTTATATTATTTAGATCAGAAAGTTGGAGCACCTCTCTGACATCTATATAGTCATGGGCCAATAGTCTCAGAAGCATCCATAAATAATTGAGTGAGTTCTGAGCATTATAGATAAGAAATAGAGCGTGGGAAAATTCTGATAGGTGAAGCGGAGATATGGGACAATGTATGAACACCAATAGCTAGTTCATCTATGTAGGAGATTTACTCATTTTTGCTACAATATACTTCCACATCCTTTCCACCCTTGCATAAGTATCTAGTATAGTTCTAATATAGATCATAGATCAGTCCTACATAATTTTGAATCAAATCTTCCACCCAAAAATGTCCTAATGTTATGTTTTAAGATATGTTTCATATGTTTGCTTCACCTATTACAATATTCCCACACTCCATTTATTATCTATAATGCTCAGAACTCACTCAATTATTTATGGATGCTTCTGAGACTATTGGCCCATGACTATATAGATGTCAGAGAGGTGCTCCAACTTTCTGATCTAAATAATATAAAGATGTGGCCATATAGAGACCTTATCAGTAACTCAACAGAGATTGGGTGATCAGCTGAGTACTACAGGATATATGGAGCTGATCCTGGATGTAAAAGTCACACAGGAGTATATATGAACATATCTTAGAAGGGCTACATGTGTCTGGAAGAGACTATGTAGGTGGAAATATATGAAATGAAGTGAAATATACCCTTCTGTATACATGCTGATTGACCAAAGTTGTCAATACATCTGACATTGTGAATGAGTCATGTCATATCATACATACACTAGGATTATACTGCCCTGAAGAGATATAGGCAGAAAACCTAAGTTTCAGAAGGTAGGGGGGTAGGAGGAGACATAGAGGTAGAGCTACAGAGAGCCATCCTGTTGCCACAGGCTTTTGATATATTGCTTACATAGTAAATATACACCTGGGAATACAATAGCACATGTATCTTGCCTGAAGAATATGTCCATATGTTTAATTTTATGTTTTTAGGAGGCTATGTCTTTTTACCTACACTGGACACTTTAGGAGCTTAGGCTTCTTCTAGAAAACATTCACATAACTTCTAAGTGATGTTTGGAACCCTCCCAGACACTCTCCTATTAAAATACCAAAATTCTAGACCCTTTTTGTTATGTTTTACACCTAAATCATGTCCTAGAAAGCTCATTTGGTTCAAATAAAATTATATAAGCAGTCAATTATGTTCTATTATGTACTAGGGTACTAAACTACTACATATGTTGCCACCAGAAGCAATGGAGCAAGGGTGGTAAAGCAGAAAAGGCTGAAGAAGGGGGCCAGGGGCTGATATGTTATATTAACCAAAAGTGGTAATGTGGTGGGAGTAGTGGCGCTTTTTTGCTTACATAAGCAGCCAAAAAAGCGGTGGCAGTACCTACCACCCACAGCAGCCACAGCCACCTCTCAGCCACCAGCTGAGTTTGAAAAATTTTCAACCATCCAGCTCAATCAACCCATTGCTACTCATCACACAATAAAAAACATGTGAAAAAGTGGTAGCTTATGATCTGTGACATGTACATAGCCTAATCTACAAACTTAGAAGAAGAACCAATCAAATGTGATGGAGAAATGAGCTGCTAGAGCTTGAAACATGTGTGGGAAGATTAGATAATGAAAACTCCGGCCTGATTTGGATATGTTTTGGGTGTTTTGACAAAAGGAAGTGTTTATTATTATGTTGTGGCTGTGATATCCCCTTTTGGTAGTCAAAAAGCGGAGCAATTATATAATAATAGACTATCTATTAGTATCTAATCATAGGTGATCTCACAACATAGATCAGTGCCTCAAAACACATAAAAAATGGAAATTGATATGCAAATTGGGTAATGGCAGGGGGAAGAGAAGCACAAGAAGCACAAGAAGCAGCAAGAAGCATCAAGAAGCAGCAAGAAGCAGGTGTCCTAGCATTCTCTGAGATTATGCATAATTATGCATAATCTCCTCATAGTGAGCAGCATCCTGAATTATGGAAAACCACCTATCTACAGTAGCCACAATATTATTGATAATTCTGACAGGGTAGCCTGCAGCACGGGCGTTGGTTTACTTGTTCGAACGATTCGCCAGTCTTCCGGCAGGCTGGAGAGAATATCCCAAATAAGAGCCTGCACCAAGTCGATCAGTTAGCTTTTCGAGGAGAGAACAGAGTCCGTACGCCCAAGGTGGCAAGATCGACGTTTCTTGCCACTTCATAATCACTCGCAATGGTGGGCTGAAGATAATTGAGATAAACATTGGGATTGAGGATCTTCTCGGACATGATCCCGCTGGGGAGGCAGTATGTGATCAGTTGCTAGAGCGCGAGAGGTGCGAAACAGTGTACTATACTCGGACGAACCGCCCGTTAACATAACTGGAGACACGTGCTGACACCTTCACTTGCCAATAGTAATGGCAGAGCCAGTCTGGGCATATTTTGGGGACATGAGCGCTGAACGACGAGCAGTCAGCCCAATATCAATATCCTGCCATCGGGAATCCTCGGCACTGAGTACTGAAACTTTTCGGTGATGAACAGTGCCTCCAGCTTAAACTTTCGCCCTTGGTATTTGCCATAGGAGGAATGAGTGTATTGGTGTTATGTAGCAGGTCTTGGCATTCACTGGTGTAATGATAAGTCTCTATTTGTTATATAAGAACAAAGCCCCGGCAATGTTGCGGACCCGTTATATATGCTGTGCATCGTGCCCGAGACATGTGCCAACTTGCGGGTCTACAGCATGTACTCCTGGCCGCTGTTGCGGGGAGATGGGCCTGATGGCACGGTGCTCCGTTTGATTCGGGGGTCTTTTGTGGCTGGCCGAGATGGTGGGTAGGCCGAAGCTTCCCTCTCTTCTCGGGATCTTCCTCCTTCGCTCAACCGACATGTGATGAAACGTATAAATATAGCGTATACAAAAACAGATAATCCGGATTCAGAGACATCATTGGCAAATCCTCAGAGATCATCCATGCGTCTGCCTCAGAAATGCGACAAAGAGGCTTTCAAACGTCACCCATACCCTTCCACCGATCATTATTATTACGCCGCCTCCAACTTGAAATCCGTGTCTGGCGTTGCATCGTCTCCAATCTTTGGCCGATGTACGTTGACACTGGCAGATCCTCTGTGCACAAATCGCATCGTGTCCACGGCTCCAATCTCTCTCTGCCGAAATGCTGCGAATCTGAGATTCAGAAAGACGCGGCACGCCATGACGCTATTTAGTGCGTCTGCAGGTGTCGAAAAGATCTTTTGTAACACCGGAGAGGCGGAGGGTAAGAGAGTGACGACGATACGCGTCACATTGACACCAGCCGTGATCCTGTTGGAGATTAAGTATTGAGTAATGATCTGATGGAGAGATCGGTACAGGTAATATTGCTGTCCGCCCTGCAGGATAGCATGTGAAAGACGAGGGAGTGCTTCACCGCAGAAAAACGCCCTCCAGGTCCTAGGCGTTGATACGCGGTGTGACACGAGTATCTTGTACGTGACAGCGAGAAAGACGAGAGCGTCGAAGATCTCGGGCACTATAAAAGCTACGGACACGTAATCCGCAACCCGCTGACCGATGCAGTGTTTCGTGTCGGCGATTTCATAGTAGTCGTGGAGAGGGCTAACAAGTGATACAAACGATGTACCAAAGCTAGCAAACCAAAGGAATGTGAAGAAGTGACAGATGTTCCTGTCTTGGAGGAACACGGCGTGGACACGTTTGAGAAAGAGATATGAGCTTGCAGTAGATGCTATCGCCCAGAACACGCAGAGAACCATCACAAGAACACCACACTGGGTTATAGGACCAGCTAAAGGAAAGGGAAAAGTAGGCACTACAATTCTCGCTGGAATGAGGGACTTACTCATCATCAACACCCCAAGGAGCACCTCGACAAGTGCACATATCCTGGTGTCAGATGTCAGGATAGCAGGTACGGTTCGGTGTTCGTCTTACCTTGCCGAAAAGTAGGCAAACAGCACAGGCGTTGGCTTACTTGTTCGAGCAATTTTCCAGTCTTCCGGAAGGCTGGAGAGGATATCCCAAGTAAGAGCCTGCGCCAGGTGCATCAGTCACCGTTTCGAGGAGAGAACAATGTTCGTACACCCAAGGTTGCAAGACGAACGTTTCTTGACACTTCATATTCGTTCGCAACATCGGGATCAAGATAGTTGAGGTACACGATGGGATTGAGGATCTCGTCGGACATGTTCCCGTTGATCAAAGTTTGTATCGCACCGTAGATCAGTTTCTACAGGCCTGTGAACCATCGCAGTTAAGTATGTACTCGCTCCAACCGCCTAACGTAACTCTAGGGCGCCGAGTCAGGCATTTGTGTGCTGAACTCATTGTGGTCTTCATACGTAATTTGCAACGTTGTGGATAATAGCACAGTAAAGGCAGTGGACGCGTGTGCGGTTAGCTTGAGGCAATTGCCGCTGTTGGCCCGCCAATGATTAATATCATTAATGAGGACGTAGTGCAATATCTATCTCGAGAAGTTGGTATGCGCGTTAGGAGATCCGTAAAGATGGTCGCCTTAGCACTCACCTGTGTTATGAATCGGAAAGCTTGACTACCACTCGCATCTACATTGACACGGCCGGATTACTAGACAGGAACGCCAGCTAATGGTGGACTATCTTCATTCGACTCTACGCTCTGTCTAGGGGAGACTAGGTTGAGGACGGCAGCATAGCATTTACGAATTGAAGATGTTCAGCCCAACAAGTGACATAACACGAATCGCAACGCATACAAATCATCTATGCATCTGCTCCGGAGATGCGACGTAGATGTTTCCTAGTAAGGTCACTATACCGTTCCACCAATCATCATTACACGTCCTCCACCGAATCAGAGTCTGCGTTCACACCAGCTCCGCTCTTTGGCGGATGGGCCCCCCGTGCACAAATTGCATCGTGGTCAAGGCTCCAATGTCCGTCTCCTGCATTGCTTCGAGTTTGAGGCCGCCGAAAAACGTAACACGCCCATGACACTAGTTAGTGCTATGGCGGTAACCGAATATAACAACTGTTTCACCGGAGAGGAGTCGGGTGAGAGAGCATAGACGGAACGTTGTATGTTGGTACCGTTTATGGTCCTGTTCCAAGATTGAGCACTCGAGTAATCGGATAGAGAAGATCAGTACATATAGTATTGTTGTTCACCCTGCAGGACAGCCCGTGAAAGACGAGGGAGTGCTTCTCCACACCAAAATGCCTTCCAGGTGACGTGTGGTACTATGACACGAGCATCTTGTACGTGCTCGCGAGAAAGACGAGAGCGTCAAAGATCACGAGCACTATGAAAGCTGCGGACACGTACCCCTTGATCTGGTGATTGATACAATGTTTCGTATTCGCGAGTTCATAGTAGTCGTGGAGGGAGAAAGGAAGTACTACCAGTGATGCATCAAACGCAGCGAGCCAAAGGAACGTGAAGAAGTGACAGACGATCCTGTCTTGGAGGAATACAGCGTGGACTTTACTTGTTCGAATGATCCGCCAGTCTCCCGGCAGGCTGGAGAGAATATCCCAAATAAGAGCCTGCACCAAGTCGATCAGTTATCTTTTCGAGGAGAGAACGGAGTTTGTACACCCAAGGTGGCAGGATCAACATTTCTCGCTACTTCATAATCGCTCGCTATGGCGGGCTGAAGATGATGGAGAGCAACATTGGGATTGAGGATCTTCTCGGACCTGGTCCATGGTCCCGCTGGAGAGGCAGTATGTGATCAGTTGCTAGAGCGCGAGAGGTGTGAAACAACGTACTATACTCGGACGAACCGCCCGTTAACATAACTGGAGACACGTGCTGACATCTTCACTTGCCAATAGTAATGGCAGAGCCAGTCTGGGCAGCTTGGGGGGACACGAGCGGCGAGCAGTCAGCGCTAGTCAGCCCAATATCAAGATCCTGCCATCGGGAATCCTCGGCACTGAAATTTGAAACTTGAACCTTGAACGTTTGAACCTCGACCAACCGCGGTCAACGCCGTGAATGCATAACTTCCGGTGATGAACAGTGCCTCCAGCTTAAAATTTTGCCCTTGGTATTTGCCATAGGAGGAATGAGTGTATTAGCGTTATGTAGC
>MU123951.1:15000-41960 GCA_014904935.1 Melanogaster broomeanus
TCTCGTAAATCCACCGACGTACTCGGTTGATCTTATCTTGAATACTGTTGTTGTCCTCCCGTACATCCCTGTCTCGCCGTCGCCTGTCCGCCTGTGATCCGAGCTCGCCAATCTTGTCTTTTGGTGTGTAGCAGCGTGGACAGGGGCACTGAGCAAGGAACTTTACGCCTGCTAGTAACACTCTAGCAAGTTCGTCAGCTTGTAAGCAGACAGCAGCATTGAATGACCTGCACTTACTTCTCCGGATAATCTGCAGAATATGTAAAAAACCGCGGGAACACTCGGCGACTGATACCATCTAGAAACTCAATCACAATTCCAAACTCGTAAGCATGCATAAAGTCGTCGTCCATCAAAAGCAGCCATATAGCTTGCATGAGCTCGTGTCGACAGTGTGTGAGAACATCAGCTGTGATTGCCTTCTTGAAAGTCGCCTCATAGAAGTCATGTAATGCATCGGTGATCTGAAACAACAACGATTAGCTTGAGGCACGTTGGAAAACTACATGACATATTACCTTGGGAATGTAGGCTAGATGGTGCGCTGCAAAGCTCGTCGGCTTACCACGAATATACTTCGACTGATTCCCAAAGTACACGTATATCGGCCAAAGAGATGCGGTGCCGAATGATGTCAAGTGAGTTGAGTCGGACCACAGCATGACAGATGCGATGACGGTCTCCAATGTACACCCATTTGCACGAGGCTGTGAGTGTATCTTCTCGTGTTCATTGATCATTGCAGGGGAGTTATAGATTTCAGAGTAAATACGCTCAGTGGGCTCGTTCGAAGATGGTGTGTAGGATAGGGAGAACGGAGTTAAGTGGAAGCGTTCAGAACCAAATGGTTCGCGACAAGCATTCTTCACGACTTCGATGAATTTTCTGTAAAATAAACCAGGGACTTCGAAGAATGGCGATTCTTTGACGCATGGATGAGAAACGCCATCCCCAGGAAGGTGGATCTTGACTTTAACCTCTTTCCACCCATCGCCAGCAGAGAATGAAGCCTGTACGTCTTCTGGGTCTGCTCCGTAGTTGTCGAGGCGTTCGACTTCCTTCGTTGCTCGGAAACCTTGCAAATCGGCCTGGTTGAAGTCATCAGCTAGAATTACATCGTTTACCAGGCGATCCAGCTCCCCGAGACTCTTCAGATTTGAACCACTATAAAACCAGCACATCAACCGGAATGTTGTTGCGCTGAGAAACGGCTCAAAGAACTTTTCTCGGGCAGTTCTGAATGAGCCTCCAAAGCCAGACCACCAAGGTCGGAACCCAGTTTGATCAGGAGTTGTGGCAACATCACTGAATCGACAAAAGTTGGATATAGTCTTATAACGGCATTGTAATCAACATATTTCCTGCAATCTTCACAATTATTACCAGCGTAGTTACAACATCAGATACTGGAATATAAAGGTCAACCGTATGGGCAGATACATCAATTATTGTAGGAGTTTAGCATAGGCATCCAAATGCGTGCGGATTAGAATGTTTGCCATCACAGCACCAAAATTGCCAGACATGCGGAGGTAAGGGGAATCATATATTGATAATACATATAATGATAAGCCCATAAAAGAAACATATATTGAATGAATACTATACTACTGGTACATGAACTACTGTAGTTGAGAGCGAGCGGGTGGGGTTCAAAACGAGCAGGTGGGGTCCAAAACGAATGGGTAGGGTCCAAGATGAGCGGGTGAGGTCCAAAACGAGCGGGTGGGGTCCAAAACGAGCGGGTGGGGTCCAAAACGAATGGGTAGGGTCCAAGACGAGCAGGTGGGGTCCAAAACGAATGGGTGGGGTCCAAGGGTCCAAAACGAGCGGGTGGGGTCCAAAACGAATGGACAGGGTCCAAGACGAGCAGGTGGGGTCCAAAACGAGTGGGTGAGGTCCAAATGTGCAGGTGGGGTCCAAAATGAGTGGAGGGATTCAAAACGAGCGGGTGGGGTCCAAAACGATTGGGTTGAGTCCAAGACGAGCGGGTGAGGTCAAAAACCAACAAGTAGGGCCAAAAACGAGTGGGTGGAATGGGGTCAAAAACGCATGGCAGGATCAAAAGAGTGGGTAGCACGAAAGAAGTAGCTCCAAGTTAAAAACGGGTACGAATGCACAAGTCATGTGACATGTTCAACTCCCAAAATTTCGCGTTGCAACTATTGGGAACAAAGGTGCATGTCTCTGTGAAGATTGCAGGACGAAATAACTATATGACGTGGTAGTCCCAAAAAATAACAACCAAGACAACCTGTTGTCGATTGTATGTACCAGTTGGCACCAATTGCAACCCAGCTGCAATGCGACAACGTAGCTATGTGACGTAATATTGGAATGTAGTTCACCCCAAAAATCGGAACAACCAAGCCAACCTGTTGTCAAATGCATGCAAAGGTTGGCACCAATTGCAACCCAGTGGCACTGCGAGAAATGTTTCTGAAACCTTGCTTGACTCGGTAATGTATCACAATGTAGATGTTGAGATCCAGACCAAAGTATATAGGAATATGATAAATTGTATATAGGGACGAAAATGATGACAAATTGGATGTTACATCGAGTGATAGCATGGTAAGTGCATCTCGCTGATGAAAGTGTGGTGAGTCGGATACATGAGTGAGTGTTGTGGGATTATCGGGATCATGCGTAGGGAGTGGTCCAATATATTTTCGTGAAACTCCATAGTGGTCGGGTGGCGTCTGAGTCACGATGGATCCGAACAGTACAGATGGTGCAGGTGGTTCCGAGGACTCGGATGTAACATCGTCTGGCGAGGTTTCTGCTGGGATAGAAGACAGAGCCGGAGGAGGGGGAAGCGGCTGTGGTAAAGGCGGCAGGTCATCTTGGAATCTTTTCGGTAGACGACGAGACCTTGCAGGAAGACCTGACGGGCGGTACTCTGGGAGAGGCGGTGGTGTTGGAGAATTTGCTTGCTGCCAATAATTCTTGAGCAAGCCAGGATATACAATTCAATGTGACGTTTACCGGCAGATCCGCTGGATCTTCCATGCTTTGACGCATTGCGGCATGCTCTTGCTCCATCGCAGCTTCGTCTTCAAGTCGCCGCATTTTTATAGCTTGCTGAGCCTCCCTATCTTGACGCCGCTTCTCTACGAGTGCTAGTGTTGCTTCGGGTCGCTTTTTCGAACATCTCCCTCTGCTGTGGTTAGCAAGGCTCTTCTTGCTGTCAAACTTTGTGTTACATATTGCACACTCGAAGATAGCCATAAAATTAAGTACAACAACTATGAATAAGAGGAGGTTCATGGAGGTTGAAAGACAACACACACCAGTGATGAGTGATAATTGATGATCACTGACTCTGAGCACGCGTTAGCGATTCAACACTACACCTTCCAATTATGGCTACACGACTTAAGCAAAACGTTGGAGCTCTGCAGAGTGGGAGCAGAGCAATTACAACTTATGCCAAAATATATTCTGGTATTGACAGAATAATTTCATAGCATTCCCGTGTATAAATCTCTAACTACCTTGCACATAAATTTGTGTGCAATTGCATCTTTGTTGCAGTGTCCATTCGCCCCTGTCCTACAGATTTAAACTCCGAGTGAGGTGGAATTGAACGTCCGCCATGCTGCTCGACGATCAATCTTTACATCCTCTCCATCATCATGCCTGCCGCAACCGTGGATGGGTACCCTCAAGGGCACGGGGGGAATCATTTCCAGGCGTTGCTGAAAAGTCTTGATGGCACCACTGGTGGTCGCAAGCGCAAACAATCGTGAGTCTCAGATGATTTAATGACCATCACTGCCGCTAATTGACTTTCTGGCTGTACTTAGCGACCCCTTGGATATATATACATCTGCAGCAAGGTTCTTCCCTCTAAACTTCGATCCTTTTGTAGATTTTCGGTCTGTTCTCCGCAATGGCATTGCAGCAGAGTACGAAGAGCAAGCTGAGTACGTTTTAATTGCACGTTTCAAATTGAAGCTACAAGAAGTCCCAGTGCCGAGACATATGAGATCCGACTTTATAATGACTGGATCAAGACCGTCCCAGGTTTCAGCGATGTGATTATCAGATTTGAGACCAACCCAGATGCACTGGACGAGTTCATTGACGCGGTAAGCGCATATATGCTATGTTTTTGTAGTCAAGTATGCTCATATACATATAATTCTATGAGATGGGCGTGGCTGCGAATGGTGCACGAACAGACGACACCGGAAGCTTGAAACTCATCGGTCTCGACTACGTGCTCAAGGATCCGTTGAAGGACAAGATCGAGCCACCCATTCCCAGGAGCCGCCATTCAACAAAGGCAGACCGTGGATGGAACAATCAAACCATTGCACGCCTCTTCTGCCCCGCGCGAAGCGTCGCAGAATTTGATGAAGATCCCCAGTGAGTCTGTAGTCCACCGTGTTTGATTCGCCTACGATAGTACATCTTTTCCATCACAGGGCATACATGGACCTTGTTAGATCAGGATCTGGCAAGAAGCCTAGTGCAAGAAAATTTCCCTCGCTACTGTACGATATGGACCTTTTCAATCCCGACGACAAGCGTTCCGGGTTCCTTCGTGGCCACACTCTGGTCCAAGTTCGTGATTACCCTGATCCCCACCCGCCACACCCTTATTGTGTCGTAGACATGGCGTCATATTTTTACAGGACCTGCTTCTGCATTCAACAAGACCCGGCGAGCTACGAAACCCCCCAAAGGTCGCATACATGGCCTCCAAGAGCCGAATATCCGCAACATTATGTACGCAGCCGTGCAGGTAAATATTGAACATGATTGATTTTTATCAAGCCCCACTGACTTCTTCGGAGATCTACTTCACTCTCAGCAATGAAGAGTCCTGGACAACTATGATAGGGACTGTAGACTTGACTGACATGTACTATACAGTCGTCGACATGATCGAACGCAAGGCAGACGAACGATGGGTCAAGGACCTGATGGAATTTTGGAAGGAGTACGTTCCGCAATCCACTTATAGCATATCTAACAGCGGTCGTGTTCTCTACAGCGAAGCGCTTGGCCTTTCCCTTGGTGGCCCGTCGAAACATCAGAAAGGAATCTCTACACCAACTAGTTCCGATTCTGAGGACGACTTGGCGGGCTTTGAGGATCCACCAAATCTCGAGTCGCCACGGCGTCCTCGCATGCAACCGCCAACAAGAAACTGCTCTGGTGAAGACGACAACGATGCGGATGGTGATAGAAGTAGTATCGGCATGATGCATCGTCTCACCATTTGTCTACTCACATCAGTTTACAGGATCCCCCGTTCGGCGCCCAGACCCTTTGCCCCCCTTGACCCCACCACCACCGAGCCCACCCTTACCGTCTCCTCCACCTACCAGTCCGCCTCCACCCCAGAGCCCGTCGCCAGCCGACAAGCGAAGAAAGCGTGCAAAGCCTGCACCCACACCACGTCCGCCTTCAAAGCGCACTCGCAAGAAATAATACCCGCGATTTTTTCAAGCACTCAACCCGACTTGCTCCCTCGACTGTTTCGATTGCTTCGTCGCTGGTTTTGTTCGCCCATTGCTGACACTTCCATTCCCCTCTTGCTCGTCTGACTGTTTATCGCACTGCCATGTGTTTGCACTCTCTGTATCCCTGTTCTATATTGTCTCGCCTTCGGGGTTGTCCATCATGTCAGACTCCTAGCTTAGAACAGTGAAAATGATATGATTTTACGGATTAATGATGACCGAATAATAGCAAGTGAAAAAATATAATCCAAGGGACAACATAGCAGGGAAGCTAATCAAATACCTTGCCAGTCTCGACAGGTGATGTATGGGCTACCAGGCAATACATGGACTACCAGGCGATACATGGCATTGCAAGTGTCAGCAGTCTGGGGACCGCTTGTAAAAAATCCGAAGATTCTAAGGTCATAAATACTGTATACCTTACTGGTGTCGCCTTGCGGCATCTGGCGTCATCTTATGGACTTTGTATGTCCATGTATTGCCAGCCAAGGATCCTGCGCTTTTGTTGATGGTTTATATCATAACTACGAGGGACATTAATCCCACAGTGCTGGCCGGCACAGGAGCCATTTGCGAAGGGCCCTTTGGTCAACCGGAGGAATTTTATGCGTCCGGTGAGAACGCTGACCACAAAAACGCCAGACTCAGTTGCGGCACTTGTGTCGACCTGTGACCGAGAGTGATATTTTGGAGTGACATGCAGTCTTTTTTTTTTTGACTATCTCAGATCTAGACATTTCAGCTCTGGCAGGTCGAGCTCGTTGAAATTCGGCCTCGATTCTGCGTCTCAGGATACTTCACTGGCATCCCACATATTGTTTCGGCACCATTGACTCGACATCTATGACACGGTGCTGCTTTCTGGCTGACTCTACATCTATGACCCAGCGGTCCCTTCCTGACCCCACATCTATGACCCAACCCCCATGGTCGCCCCACATCTGTGAGCTGGCACTCCCTTGCTGACTCAATATCCAATGACGGCACCATTTGTAGGTGACAATATATACCTCTAGCCAGCGTCGTATGATGTTGAACTTACATACCATAAACTAAACATGATTACCATTACAGTCCTCCAAGGCGTACTAGGATGTACTCTGCTATCCTTTGCGTGGGTTGTTTGGCAGAGGTATTTCGCAACGAACCCCCTGGACAATATCCCTGGGCCGCCCAGCCAAAGCTGGTGGGCTGGTAGGTGCAGGGGTTATCTCACATTGTATCACCTACTAAACAGCCGAACGAAAGGTAACTTGAAACAAGTTTTTGATCCCTATGGCTGGAGTTTCCACCAACTGATGGATGATCGCTTCGGGTCGCTTGTCAGAATCCGCGCACTATTTGGAGTAAGCAGTACCCCATGCACTGCGAGTGACAGAAGTCTAACACACTTCATAGGCGAGATCACTCATCATCTCTGACCCCAAAGCACTTCACTGCATTCTCGTCAAAGACCAGGACACATGGGAAGAAACAGACTATTTCATCGTGTATGTAGTCCAACCCTACTGACTGCAACTAACCCTCACTCTGTCGCATCCATCATAGGACCAACCAATTAGTTTTCGGTAACGGCTTGTTATCCACCCTTGGTAAGGACTCGCGAGAAACATGTTCGGTATTGCTTATCTGGAGTCGCATCGCAGGCGAGCGTCACCGAAAGCAGAGAAAGCTGCTCAACCCTGTATTCTCCGCCAGTCACTTGCGTTACATGGTCCCTGTCTTCAGGGAGATATCAACTACTGTGAGTCTTGATACTTTGATACCTCGGCACCCTTCTAAGTGCAGAAATAGCTCCGAGACACCATCGCAGCTCAGGTCAAGGATGGGTCCCGAGACATCAACATGCTCGAATGGCTCACCAGAACATCTCTTGAAGTCGTCGGACAGAGCGGTCTCGGACACTCATTTGACTCACTCAAGGGGGCCATTTCCAATCCGTACAGCAAGACCCTTAAGAGCTTTGCGTAAGCGGCATAGTCCTTGCATCGGATTGTCTGCCCACTACCGTGCTAGTCCAGCGTTAATGAGATTAGCTGTATTGAGGCAGCTTCTACCTTATGCAGTCAAAATCGGATCGCCAAAGTTCCGCAGATACATTGCAGAGATCATCCCATCGAAGGAACTCCACGACGTTATTCGCATGGTAGACATAATGGACAAAACCTCGATTGATATCTTTGAGGCTAAGAAAAAGGCGTTTCTCATGGGCGATGAGGCCGTGTTGCAGCAGGTCGGAAGAGGTAAAGATATCATGAGCATTCTCTGTGAGTTTGTGCTCGCATTTCCTATATTTTTCTGACCAAATCAAAATTGTAGTGAAGGCAAACATGGTGGCATCTGAGGAGGATCGCCTTCCAGATGATGAATTAATTGGACAGATGTCGTTAGTGACATTTTCAAGTTGTTTAAGCCGACTCTGATTGTGTGTCCTTAGCACCCTTGTCTTTGCAGCATCGGATACGACATCGGGGGCGATGTCGCGTGTCTTGCTTACACTCGCACAGCATCCTAAAGCCCAAGACCGTCTCCGGGAGGAATTAAAGCAGGTGAAGGCCGACAAAGGCGATCTGAACTACGACGATCTAGTCAATCTTCCCTACCTCGACGCGGTTTGCCGAGAGACATTACGATTGTGTGCGCTTTGCTCGATTACAGGATGGGGCGCTAACATTGTTACAGGTATCCACCTGCCACTTTTGCTCTACGAGCGTAAGTCTCACCTCCAAAATGGTCGTGATAGATTTATGACATCTATCAATCAGAGCGCAAAATGACATCGTTCTCCCTTTCTCCATGCCGATCAAAGGCACCAATGGCGCTGAAATGCATGATATCGTGGTTCCGAAGGGCACGAACGTCCTCATCTCAATACTTGCTGCCAATCGCAATCGCGAGGTCTGGGGTGAAGACGCATTGGAATGGAAGCCTGATCGCTGGCTGAAGCCACTTCCTTTGAGCGTCACTGAGGCACATGTCCCTGGCATCTACTCTCATCTGTGAGTGATATGTCGGGTCGACCTCACCCTGGAATTCCCGTATTGAAAAGCTAGATTGACAGGATGACATTCTTGGGCGGTGGAAGAGCTTGCATGTATGTATCATCTTGTTCTCATGTTTCGTCTTAAAATTGACCCATGTTCGACGGACGTTTCAGTGGTTTCAGATTTTCACAATTAGAGATGAGTGAGTGGCCAATGACGGCTTGGTGATTGACCATCCTGTGCTCACGCTGGGACATCATAGAAGTCGTCCTGTCCGTGATGCTCGAGTCTTTCAGGTTCAAACCTTCCTGTGAGACTGTATGGTCCATGGGTCTTTCCTCTCCCCGAGTCAAGGACTCGAAAGACGAAACGTACCAGCTTCCACTCAACGTAGAATTGATTGGAGGGGATGGAAACTGAAGCTATTTGTTGAGAATCAATACTGCCTATAGAGGCGAGACATATTGAGTTATTGGCAGGAAGAGAAATTGATCGCTATCCTTACTAGTGCTACAGTCTGAAGTTGAGGATGAAAAGAGCAAATGTTTGTAAAAGCTGTGAGGAGAATAAAAGGGAAAGGTTGTGCACACTCGGTCGCAAGTCACGAGAACTGAGTGCCGAAGTCTGCAGCAGCATGACGAAGTGGACACAACGGGCACGGATCCGACTTTGTTCTTTATATATAGAGAGATACATATGGTGTGCATGGCCTGTGCCGTCCGTTACTTCACATCAGTCCTTGGCCGGAAGCATCTCTTGTTACCGCAGTTTCAGCTCTTCGGTGCCTCTTCCTCCACATTATTGCGCAAGTTGATGTAGACGGTACGCAGCCTAGCGTTAGACTGGGCGATATCCAGACGAAGGGGAATACTCTGGCAGTTCAGGGGAAATGCGTTGGGGAGATAGGGTTCCTTGGTAGTTTCTTCGCCACGCTACCCATGAGCTAGTAAACATCATCGCATCTGATGGTCATACCACTCCAGTAACTCCATGTACACAGTAGTAACTGTAGGTTCCGTGGATTCGTAACCAGCCGACTTGCACGATGGTGTTATCTGGGCTTTCAAATAAGCTTAGTCATCCAGTTGATGTCTGTGTACACTTAGAGCCTGTACGGATACTGTAGAATGGCAACTTGGAGGATTGTTCATGTTTGGCCACTGGCTGCAGTTCTCGGCTTCGCGTCTGGCCGTGGTGTCGGAGTTGAAAATGAACTTTGCCTCTGAACCCTACTATGCCTGCCTGCAACGATCCTTATCCTGCTGCCCAGCGTCAGCAAATCTGGAAAGCCTTGTCTGACCTGATCCTCAACTTTTCATTGTGTGTTGCTGCTGTCATGGCTGAATCGACTGTTGAAGGATCTTCGGAGAAAGCTAGGTGCTCCAGGGGAGGTCACTGCCCTCGTTGATTATCTCCACGATCATCGTGCTGAACGTGGCGAGGCTGGTAACTTCAAAGAGACGACCTACAACGCTGCCGCTGCCGCCTTGAGACCCCTTTACAATGGTATTGGTGCCATCAAAACTGGGAAGATGGTTGGGAGCAAGTGGGCTACTGTAAGTGATCGTCGTACTCTACCTTTGAACCACATACACATATACTCAGTCATACATAGCTCAAAGCCACATATAATGTGATCGAGTCTTATCATAGTCAATCAGGGGTCCATTGGGGCAATGATTGCGGTGCCAACATTCAGGGAGAAGACGCAGCGGTGTTATGGACCCAGTATCTTGAACGAAAGGTGCAATACTTTCTCTCTATCTCCCCATTCGGTATACTTACCAACACCATTTTTTAGGGTTCGACGGCAATGAAACCATTCCGAAACAACGGTTGGGGGTATTACGAAAAAATCCATGAGATCTTTCCCTCCGGTGGCGCAACTGGCAGGTTAGCCTTCAACGCTTCAAGATCACTCCTTCCAGGTATTGCTGAGAGCATGGACATGGACCCTGGGTCACCTGGCACAGCTGTGACCAAGACATCGTCTGAGAACGCTACTGATGGCGGGTACTAACAACAGTGCATTTGTAAGTATTTCTTCTGACAATACCCAGCGACCCATTGACAACGCACACAGTCTCCCGGGCAGTTAGCGCCCCCCATCACCAATTACTATCGTCCGAACAAACGTACTTTATCCACCATGTCTCCCGATGACGACTCTTCTGTGGCATCTCCCTCTTTACTTCCTTCATCGTCTCGTCCCCCTGTTTCCACAGCCTCGACTACGTCTTACCAAACTGGCAGCAAGTGCAGTAAACTATCAGCTGCCAGTGATGTCAAGGAGCCGAAAATGTCATCCGCTGTTGCTCTTGTAGGCGTCCAAGGCTCAATTATCCATCTCGCTGAAATGGTGAAGACTTCATTCCTGGATCCCAATATTGCTGTCCGGATGCTACTGCAATGCTATTTGCAGACAAGGAAGTACCTCCTGACCATCGTCGATTCCTCCTTAGGCTTTTCACAACAAATATCACCATTGCTGTCGTATACACGTCTATACCAGATACCGCTTCGCGCCTCTCATACGTCAGGGACTTGTATGACAAAGAAGCTGAACCGGTTGAACCGGTTGCAGGTCCCAGTTCCATGAACGTTTAGATACATTGTTGTTGATGTACTAGCTTTGTATCAAGTCCGACTCCTTCCCCCTCATGTCCTTTGTATGTCCTACTTGTAGTCGATCAGCTTTGAATGTATGGCCGTATGCACCCTACCTGATAGTGTCCAGAAAAAAGGACAAACGGATGAGACACGGAATGCTGCAACAAGCGAAAAAATTTGAATCGACTCAGTACTAGGAAGATACTATACAGGTAGAGGTCTTGGTATTTAAAACATGTTGGCATATGTGAACCCGTCCTCGTCCTCGTCCTCACCCTCACCCTCATCCCCGCCCTCGCCCTCACCCTCGCCCTCGCCCTCGCCCTCACCCTCGCCCACATCCTCGAATGATTCCAAGTTCACATCACCTACAGCTGCACGTTCAGCTAAGATATTCTGATAATCACTCCACATAGCTTGTGCGATGTTGTCACGCATGACGCTTCCCTCGTCTTGTGCCCCACCCATCTCTGTTGCAGCAGCTGGTGCATCCCCTCTGATAATGACAATTGGGGCTTCTGGTAAGTCTCCTTCGGCCAGATCGTGAACGAGAATGAAGTTGTGTATCATGCATAATGCTGCTGGAATCCGTGCTTGGATGTCGAGTGAATATTCTGCAGCTAATAAGAGGATTCGGAAACGCCGTTTCAGGATACCAAAGATACGTTCGATGACATTGCGTGCAGAGGCATGACGCAAGTTAAATAGCTCTTCCTTGTTTGCAGGGCTAATATATATTAGAATTAATAAACGAGTTGGAGCCAAAAAACATACCGTATTTTAGCTCGCCCCACTCCGCAAGGTGATAGCGAACACCGCGATATGGAACAAGTAGCTCTTGGCGCATTGGATAGCCAGCATCAGCAAGGAGATATTTCCGGCAGGTATGGCGAGGTCATTGGACCTTGCATCTTGAGCCCATGTAGTGCATTGGACCATAGTATACAGGCAGCCGAGGTTGACAAATAGCTGTCTCTGACGGGTCAGCCGAAGGTGGGCCGAGCTACAACTAGGGTTCAGCAGGGGTTTTGATAACCCCTGGGGGTCAGGGGTAGGGGTATATGGGGGTAGGGGTAGGGTCAGAATGTATTTACCCCTGTACCCCAAGCATACCCCAGGGGTCACTAGCTGATTGGGCCATCAACTATATAGAACCAATCCTAAACCTTGATATTATATCAAAACCTTAAATCATCCTAATAGCCAGGTGGTCGTGCACCCTTATCACTGTGTCCCGAAGCTTTACATCATGACCCCAAAAAGGATAACAAACCCACTGAAAAGGTGCTTGCCATGGCTGAAGAGAATACTCGAGGTAAAAGGAAGACTGCCGAGGGTTCGGGGGCTGTACAACCATCAACATCTCAAGCGACTTCAGATGATAGCATTTCAAAAATCACTGTGGCGACATCAGGCCCAAGCCATCGGGCCACTGTGCGTACTGAGGAAGAGGAGGCGGCATTACATGCCGATGACAACATTGATGCCACCCTCGAAACCCCAGATGATGATCCAGAAGAGTCTTCCGATGGCGAACTCGGTATTTTCCCCGGAAGTTGGTTTGTTTACAACTCAACTAATTCTACTTCTATAGTGAGACTTATGAAAGACTGGAATTCACCTATTTATGCCTTTTATGAACCAGTCCCAACCATCGAATACAAAAACGGGCCCCGGTAGTTGCCCATCTCTCTTATTTTGCAGTCGTCTTGTCGTCGTTGATGGGTGTCTGTCGTCGTTGATGGTGCCCATCTTGTGGGCCCCTCATGTTGTCGCAGTCGTCTTGTCGTCGTCGATGGGTGCCCACTCTTGTGGGCCCATCATGTTGTCGCAGTCGTCATGTCATTGTGGGTCTCAGACGCCCCACGTTCTTCCATCGACTCCACCGCTTCCTCTGACTGTTCCAGCTTTGCACACAGCCTATCTCGCCTTTCTCCTTCCCCAGTACGCCTGTCTCCTCCTCGGACGGACACGAGTACGAATCCGCACACCTCCGCAGTCGCTGGTCATGCAGCACGCTCGCGTCGCTCGCCCCGAGCCACCCGCGCCACGCTCCTCTCGCCTCTCAAAAGCGTCTTCGGCTCGCGCTCGCGTCGAGCACCTGCGCCCCCACAGCTTCACTCTCGTCGCACCTCACCTGCACCTGCGCAGCCCTCGAAGCCTCCCGCGAATGCACATGCATTTCCGGTGACGCCGTCGCCCCCGAGCACGCCTGGGAAGCACATTCGGCGTGACGAGCGCGGGACGAGTCACTGGGGCAGCTCTTCGGAGTGCGATAGCTGTGACGGATCCCCAAGTGGGCTCAGGCGGAATCCGATCCCAGTGGAGATGTTCTTGCGCGCATAAACAACTTGATGGAAATGTTGTGGTGTATGATACAACTTCGACCTTCATACTAATAACCTTCACCTTTATTTATTATTTTTTCCCTAGATTTCCTCTTCTTTCTGACCTTGCTTCAGACGAGCAACTGGCATAGCTCGTTGATATTTTATTCACCGTGCATCTTGTTCCATCGCAACTGATCTTCATCCACACGAACACCACTCGTTTTCCCAACCAGCATACACATATGTCCCGATTCTGTAGCCTTTACACATCACGCTCCGGCGCATTTGATCTCTCCTCTTCGCCTCTCATTTCACGCCGCCTCTATGTAGCTAGTATTTCATAAATGAATGAGCACCCTTCACGTTGTTGCAGTCATCTCGTCATGTAGTGTAAAAACCATGCTAGTGTCCGTTCTTACTGAAGTATGCTATTGAGAAAACTTGTCCTTTCCTAATTTCCCTATGCCAACATCATCATGAAGTTCTACTATGTAATTATCATTGTGACGAAATATACACGCTCTTCTCTTTTCCTCCCTCCTGTCAGACTACAAGCAAGGTTTCTTGATAGTTTGGCGGGAGACGAAAATGTGCCCCTGTTTCTTTCTGTCACTTTTTATTCATCATGTCAGCCGTCAACGTCGCATCTACAGATGAACGTAGCGCTCGTATTCGTGAGGAGCTCATTGACTCCGGTCTATATCTTGCAGTGCTGGCCAATTATGATTATAATATTTCTTGGGGTTATTTTATTTTATTGATATTGTATCGGGGTTCCAGGCAGAGTATTCTATCATATGGGTGTCATATTTGAATCGTAACTGTAAGTATTCGTAAGTAATCATACTTAATGGATAGAGACACCATTCAGATAATGAATTCCCTGACCGAAACCGAGCTTCAGCCATTCCTTAGTTATCATGGTTGCTGACGCGGTTTCTGCTATCATAGATGATCGCGCATCAGAGAGCGTGTGCTTGCTGCTCGAAAATAGGCGCTGGACGAATACACTGACAGCGGCATAGGCTGCAAATGATATGGTTCGGATGCCTCGCCTGCTTGCCATATGTTCTTATCTGGTAAATTATGTATCATTGCTATTACAGAGCTACGGATACGTCACAATGAAGGCTGTGGACCAATTCCAAACATCCTATCATAGGTGCGCGCCAGCTCGCATAACGCTCCGTAGGGCCGACGCACGGGTCATCAGGCTGATGGATGCACTCTTGAGCGGGCCAAGCGAACTCGGGTATGTCGTGGCCCCTGTTGCCGAACGGCATGCACTCACGTTCGTCTGGTGGTTTGTATGGGGTGTTTTGGTGCTGCGTAGGACGCGTGACCATCACGACTGCGAGAGTAGTTAGTTGTTACCAAATAAAATTACTTGCGGGCTGCCTCGCAGTCGGGTCTCCGCTACATTACCATTTGTTGTTGTCATTGTCGAGGGTGCGTGTGCAAGAGTGGGCACCCATCGACAACAATCCCATGCGAGGGACCGAGAAGAGTTGGCACCCATCGACAGGGACGACGTGAGAGCCATCGACGACGACAACGCGAGAGGAGGACAACAGTCCAGTGCGAGGGGCCCACAAGAGTGGGCACCCATCGACAAAAGTCCCGCGCGAGGGGCTGACAAGAGTTGGCACCCATCGACAGCGACAGATAACGGGGGCGACCTGAGGGGCAGCCATCGACGACGACAACGCGAGAGGAGGACAACAGTCCTGTGCGAGGGGCCCACAAGAGTGGGCACCCATGGATAAAAGTCCCATGCGAGGGCCGAGAAGAGTTGGCACCCATTGACAGCGACAGACAACTGGGACGACGTGAGGGGCAGCCATCGACGACGACAACGCGAGAGCGAAGGGCCCACAAGAGTGGGCACCCATCGACAACGACAAGACGAGTGGGACGAGGTGGTTGAAGTTTAGCGTTGATGATTACCAACAACTGTTACGTAATTTGTTGTTGGCTATGTACGATATCAGTCGAAAACCGTCTGAATTATGAGCCCGAGAAACCTTGCAAGCAAGGTAATTGCAAGCAAGGTAATTGCAAGCAAGGTAATTGCAAGCAAGGTAATTGCAAGCAAGGTAATTGCAAGCAAGGTAATTGCAAGCAAGGTAATTGCAAGCAAGGTAATTGCAAGCAAGGTAATTGCAAGCAAGGTAATTGCAAGCAAGGTAATTGCAAGCAAGGTAATTGCAAGCAAGGTAATTGCAAGCAAGGTAATTGCAAGCAAGGTAATTGCAAGCAAGGTAATTGCAAGCAAGGTAATTGCAAGCAAGGTAATTGCAAGCAAGGTAATTGCAAGCAAGGTAATTGCAAGCAAGGTAATTGCAAGCAAGGTAATTGCAAGCAAGGTAATAATGTTTCCATTCCAAGCCGATTGCAATCGTTCCAAGCACCCAAATGAATATAACAAGCGATGATCCATGCGTGTGCGCCAGAAATGCGACAAAGCGGTTTTCAAACATACCCTATGATATCCTTCCATCGATCATGTTGAAAAGTCGGCCGCCGGGTACGCAACTTGCTGATCAGGCGTGACGAGACGGCGGTGGTTATTCACGATATTGGACGGCAAGTACACAACGTACAGTAGGGCTAATGTAGATGGGATAGAGTTTGTATGTACTGTATAGTAGATTATAATCAACATTACGCCTCCTCCAACTTGAAATCAGTGTCTGTGGTCGCATCATCTCCACTCTTTGGCAGATGTACGTTAGCACTGGCAGATCCTCTGTGCACAGATCGCATCGTGTCCAAGGCCCCAATCTCTCTCTGCCGAACTGCTGCGAGTCTGAGATTTCGAAACACGCGGCAGGCCATGATGCTACTTAGTGCCACTGCGGGAGGCGAGAATATCTTTTGTAACACTGGAGAGGCGGAGGGTAGTAGAGTGACGACGGCACGTGTCACATTGACACCAGCTGTGATCCTGTTGGGAATTAAGCATTGAGTAATGATCTGATAGAGAGATCGGTACATGTAGTACTGCTGTCCGCCCTGCAGGATAGCACGTGAAAGACGAGGGAGTGCTTCACCACGCAAAAACGCTTTCCAGGTCCTAGGTGTTGACACACGGTATGACACGAGTATCTTGTACGTGACGGCGAGAAAGACGAGAGCATCGAAGAGCCCGGGCACTATGAAAGCTGCGGACGCGTAATCCGGGACGCCGCGACTGATGCAGTGCTTCGTGTCCGCGATTTCATAGTAGTCGTGGAGAGGGTCAATAAGTGATACAAACGATGCACCAAAGCCAGCACACCAAAGGAATGAGAAGAAGTGACGGACGATCCTGTCTTGGAGGAACACGGCGTGGACACGTTTGAGAAAGAGATATGAGCCCGCAGCATATGCTATTACCCAGAACACGCAGAGGACCATCACAAGAATCCCACACTGGGTGATAGGACCAGCTAAAGGAAAAGGAAAGATAGGAACTACAATTCTCGCTGGAACCGAGGAACTCACTCATCATCAGTACCGCCAGGAGCACCTCGACAAATGCACATATCCTGTGTCAGGTGTCAGGATAGCAGGTACGATTTGGTGTTCATCTTACCTTGCCGAAAAGTAGGCGAATAGCACGGGCGTTGGCTTACTTGTTCGAGCGATTTGCCAATCTTCCGGAAGGGTGGAGAGGATATCCCAAGTAAGAGCCTGTGCCAGGTCCATCAGTCACATTTTCGAGGAGAAAACAATGTTCGTACGCCTAAGGTTGCAAGACGAATGTTTCTTGACACTTCATATTCGTTCGCAACGGCGGGATCAAGATAGTTGAGGTACACGATGGGATTGAAGATCTGGTCGGACATGTTCCTGTTGATCAAAGAATGTATCGCACCTGTAGATCGGTCTCTGGCCATCGCAGTTAAGTATGTACTCGGTCGAATCCGACTAACGTAACTCCAGATACGTGCAGGCTGACACATGTTGTGGCCTTCATACGCGATATTATCGATGATAGTAACTTAATGGCAGTGCCAGTGGATCGCCTGTGTAGTTAGCTCAGGGCGGTTGCCGCTGGTCCGCCCCCAATGAGCACGTAGTATAAAATCGTCCCCAAATGCCATCCGTAATGTTGGGTTGTGATGATTGATGGGGTAGGGGGATGCAGTATGTGGGTCGGTCGCTCCAGCGCAAAAAGGTGAAAGAACGCACTAGGTAGTTAGCAGTGGGACAAACCCCTCCCACCCCCTGAGTTAACGTAGTTCGAGACATGCTGTCTTACTACCCTGACTCGGAGTTGCCAATGATGGCAGAGTCAGTTCTAGTAGTACGGTACAGCATGTACGCCTGGCCATTTTTGAGGGAAACGTGAGTGGCTGGCGCTCAGCCGCTGGAGAATAATAATACATACCATGATCCGCGGACGCTGTCATTGAATGGTACCTGAGCGCTTGAGCGCTGAGCCCCAGTGAGAAGTGGACAGTGGACATGTCCCGACCCCGGGTAGTGTTGTGGGCAGAACTGTTTCGAGTCAGTTTTGCCAAGATATTTTTAGACATCTATCATTGAAATCGGACGAGATAGTATGAGCTCAAGCAGAATCGCCTTACAACGTCGCATGTTGACGGCGATCGACGGTTGCCAAGTTGCACGTCGACGTCGACATCGTATAGTATGTAATTACATCGTTGCTTGTGTTACTTGCTTGTGTTGTAATTATGTATGTACATTGCCACTTTCGAATTCGAATTCCGTGTCCACACACATACAGTCTTCATACATTTGACGAGCCATGTACTTACTACTACAAGTTCCGCACTATCTCTAGCCCCTGCCGGAGTCATTGTCGACTCAACGAGGGGAGTCACGGACCCCAATGCCACAAGCACCGCTCCTGCTGTCCCCATGATTGAACCTCCTTCGATCACTGTAATAACCACCACAGCAAATGGCCGCGGGTCGTCTTTCAGTCTTTCCGAGATACCACCTCATATGGCTGCGCACAGAACATCAGGTCGAGCTCGGCCCAGCGAAACAGCAGCCGTACAATGATACCGTTCGCTTATTGGTACGTCAAGAACATGACATTCAAAACACTATACGGTTCCACCAGTCATCCCTACACCTCCCTCCTCCACCGAATCAGAGTCTGCGGTCACACCAGCTCTGCTCTTTGGCGGATGGGTGTCAACAGGCCCCCTGTGCACAAATTGTATCGTGGTCAAGGCTCCAATCTCTGTCTGCTGCATGGCTTCGAGTCTGAGGTGCCGAAAAACGCGACACGCCATGACACTAGTTAGTGCCATGGCCGTAACCGAACATAACAACTGTTTCACCGGAGAGGATTCGGATGAGAGAGCATAGACGGAACGTTGTATGTTGATATCGATTGTGATCCTGTTCCAAAATTGAGCACTCGAGTAATCGGATAGAGAAGATCAGTACTTATAGTATTGTTGTCCACCCTGCAGGACAGCCCGTGAAAGACGAGGGAGTGCTTCTCCACACCAAAACGCCTTCCAGGTCCTAGACGTTGACGTGTGGTGCCATGACATGCCAGTGAGTATCTTGTACGTGATCGCGAGAAAGACGAGAGCGTCAAAGATCACAGGCATTATGAAAGCCACGGACACGTAATCCTTGATCCGGTGATTGATACAATGTTTCGTGTTCGCGATTTCATAGTAGTCGTGGAGGGCGCCAGGAAGTACTAGCAGTGATGCACCAAACGCAGCGAGCCAAAGGAACGTGAAGAAGTGACAGACGAGCCTGTCTGGAAGGAATACAGCGTGGACGCGTTTGAGAAAGAGAAACGAGGATGTAGCAGTTGTTATCACCCAGAACATGTAGAGGATCAACATAAGGACCCCACAGTTGGTAATAGGACCAGCTAAGGGGATGCGTAAGTAGTGTTATCAATCGAGAGCCTACAACCCTCGTGAGGAACTCACTTTTCGCCAATACCGACAGGACCACTACGACAAGGGCTAATATCCTGGGTTCAGAATCCAGATGTCAAGATAGCAGGTACGATCTCGATGATGTTCGTCTTACCTTGCAGAAAAGTAGGCGAACAACACGGGCGTGGGTTTACTTGTTCGAGCGATTCGCCAGTCTTCCGGAAGGCTGGAGAGAATGTCCCAAATAAGAGCCTGTACCAGGTCGATCAGTTATCTTTTCGAGGAGAGAACAGTGTACGTACGCCTAAGGTGGCAAGATCAAAATTTCTCGACCATTCATAGTCGTTCGCAACATCGGGCTGAAGATAATTGAGGTAGACATTGGGATTGAGGATCTCTGCGGACATGATCTCGTTGGGGATGGGATGCAGTATGTGATCATTCGCTAGAGCGCGAGAGGTGGGAAACAACGTGCTTCATATGTATGTAGTTGAGGCCTTGAGCTTGAGCACAGGAACGAAGTTCCCGTTAACGTAACTGGAGACATGTGTTGACATGTGCGCAGTCTTCATTTGCCAATACTAATGACAGAGTCAGTCTTGGACTCTTGGGGACATGAACAACAAGCGCTCAACCCAATAGCATGATCCTGCCATTGGGGCTCGTCGGCACTGGAGCTTGAAGCGTGCGCGTGAAGCCTCGACCAGCCGCAGTCAACGACGTGAATGGGTAACTTTCGGAGGTATGTGCCTCCAGTTTAGACGCTTGCTTCGCTTTTGCAAAACCCCCAGGAGGAATGAGCGTATTTTGGCGTTGTGGAGCTGCCACTGGAGCACGCCTTAGCATACATGGGTGCAATGATAAGTCTCTGTTTGTTACATAAAAACACAGCCTCGGTGGCAATTGCGGCGTTCCCCGTTAGGCTGTGTGCTTTGCTCGTGTCTGACTTGCGGTTCTGCAGCACATATGTACGTCTGACGCTGTTGCCAGTGGTGGGGGAGATGAGGCTGATGAGTGCCCTGACTGGCCGAGATAGTGGGTAGGCCGAATAGTTGTATAGAGGGTGATGCGACTTATAAACATAGCGTATACAAAATAGATACTCAGGATGCAGAGATGACATCACTGGCAATCCTCACTGGCAGACTCATCAGATGTCGGAAACCTAATATTTCCATTCCAAGCCGATTGCAATCGTTCCAAGCACCCAAATGAATATAACAAGCAATGATCCATGCGTGTGCGCCAGAAATGCGACAGAGCCTGTTCAAACGTCACCCACACCCTTCCGAATCGATCATCATGCATGCATCATTATTATTACGGCTCCTGCAACTTGAAATCAGTGTCTGCGGTCGCGTCATCTCCACCCTTTGCCAGATGTACGTTGACACTGGCAGATCTTCTGTGCACAAATCGCATCGCGTCCAAGGCACCGATCTCTTTCTGCTGCAATGCTGCGAGTCTGAGATTCCGAAAGATACGGCACGCCGTGACGCTACTTAGTGCCACTGCGGGAGGCGAAAATATCTTTTGTAACACCGGAGAGGCGGAGGGCAAGAGAGTGACGACGGCACGCGTCACATTGACACCAGCTGTGATCCTGTTGGAGATTAAGCATTGAGTAACGACCTGATAGAGAGATTCGGTACATGTAGTATTGCTGTCCGCCCTGCAGTATCGCACGTGAAAGACGAGGGAGTGCTTCACCACACCAACGTGCTCTCCAGGTCTTAGGCGTTGACGCACGGTATGATACGAGCATCTTGTACGTGACGGCGAGAAAGACGAGAGCGTCGAAGAGCCCAGGCACTATGAAAGCTGCGGAAACGTAATCTGGGACGCCGCGACTGATACAGTGTTTCGTGTCCGCGATGTCATAGTCCTTGTTGAGAGAGCCACTAAGTGATAGAAATGATGTACCAAAGCTAGCAAACCAAAGAAATGTGAAGAAGTGACAGACGTTCCTGTCTTGGAGGAACACCGCGTGTACGCGTTTGAGAAAGAGATATGAGCTTGCAGCGTATGCTATAACCCAGAACACGATGAGGCTCATCACAAGAACCCCACACTGGGTGATAGGACCAGCTAAAGGAAAAGGAAAAGTAGGAGCTACAATGCTCGCTGGAACGGGTAACTTACTCATCATCAGCACCCCCAGGAGCACCTCGACAAATGCACATATCCTGGTGTCAGATGTCAGTATAGCAGGTACGATTCGGCATTCGTCTTACCTTGCCGAAAAGTATGCGAGTAGCACGGGCGTTGGTTTACTTGTTCGAGCAATTTGCCAGTCTTCCGGAAGGCTAGAGAAAATATCCCAAGTAAGAGCCTGTTCCAGGTGCATCAGTCACCGTTTCGAGGAGAAAACAATGTTCGTACGCCCAAGGTTGCAAGACGAACGTTTCTTGACACTTCATATTCGTTCGCAACGGCGGGATCAAGGTAGTTGAGGTACACGATGGGATTGAGAATCTCGTTGGACATGTTCCGGTTGATCAAAGATTGTATCGCACCATAGATCAGTCTCTAGAGCGCCTATGAACCATCGCAGTTAAGTATGCACTCGGTCAAACCCACCTAACGTAACTTTAGCAATGTGCGTGCTGACACATGTTGTGGCCTTCATCATACGTGATTTGCAATGATAGTAACTTAATGGCAGTGCCAGTGGATCGCCCGTGTGGCTAGCTCAGGATGATTGTTGCTGTTGGCACGGTCCCTCCCCAATGAGCACGTAGTACAAAATCGTCCCCAAATGCCTTCCGTAATGTTGTGTTGTGATGGTCGATGAGGTAGGGGGATGCAGTATGTGGGTCGGTCGCTACAGCGCAAGAAGTGTGAAAGAACGCACTAGGTAGTTAGCAGTGGGACAAACCCCTCCCACCCCCTGAGTTAACGTAGTTCGGGACATGCGGTCTTACTGCCCTGAGTTGCCAATGATGGCAGAGCCAGTTCTAGTACAGCAGTTACGCCTGGCCATGTTTTGGGGGAAACATGAGCGGCGGGCGCTCAGCCAGTGGAGAATAATACCATGATCCGCAGACGCCGCCATTGAATGGTACCTGAGCCCTCGACCAATCGCAGTCAACGCCATCAACGGGTAACTTCAAGTTTCGGTGATAAACAGTTGTCAGTGTCCCACTGGCTAAAAGAAATTTGCTCTGCAAAACGAAATCCCCGCACCGCACAATAGCGTAGGAGGAAGGAGCATATTGGCCAAAGATGGCCGCCTTAGAACTTACCAGTCCAATGATAAGTCCCTGTTTGTTAAGAACGAAGCCTCGCTGGTAATTGTGGCGATCCCGTCATGCTGTGCGTCGTGCTCGAGGGACATGTGATGGCTTGCGGTTCTACAGCATGTACCCCTGGCCCTGTTGGCGGGGAAGATGAGGCTAATGAGTGCTCCGTTTGAGTCGGGAGCCCTTTGTGACTGGTCGAGATGGAGGCCGAAAGGTACATTTGGTTTGACTCCAAATATGGTAACATCTTGTGGATAATCTACTTATTAGTAGAAATATTCCCACAAGCGACATTGTTTTCGCACTCGACCGATGCATACTCGACAAATTACTGTGACAGTTGGTAGACAGTATAGGGAGAATAATGCGATTTGTAAATATAGCGTACTGTATATAAAAACAGATCAGATATCAGCCATGTGTCTGCGCCAGAAATGCGACGAAAATTTACGTCACCCATACCCTTCCACCGATCATTATTACACCTCCTCCAACTTAAAATCAGTGTCTGTGGTCGCTTCATCACCACCCTTTGGCAGATGTACGTTGACATTGGCGGATCCTCTGTCCACAAATAGCATCGTGTCCAAGGCTCCAATCTCTCTCTGCTGCAACGCTGCGAGTCTGAGATTCCGAAAGACACGACATGCCATAACGCTACTTAGTGCCACTGCAGGAAGCGAAAATGCTTTTTGTAACACCGGAGAGGCGGAAGGTAAGAGAGTGACAACGGCACGCGTCACATTGAGACCAGCTGTCATCCTGTTGGAGATTAAGCATTAAGCAACAATCTGCTAGAGAGATCGTTACATGTAGTATTGCTGTCCGCCCTGCAGGATAGCACGCGAAAGACGAGGGAGTGCTTCACCACGCCAAAACGCCATCCAGGTCCTAGGCGTCGATGTGCGGTGTGACACGAGTATCTTGTACGTGACTGCGAGAAAGACGAGAGTATCGAAGAGCCCGGGCACTATGAAAGCTGCTGACTGGTAATCCGCAGCCCCGGTACCCGTGCAATGTTTCGTGTCCGCGATTTCGTAGTTGTCGTGGAGAGGGCCAATAAGTGGTAGAAATGATGTACCAAAGCCAGCAAACCAAAGAAATGTGAAGAAGTGACAGACGATCCTGTCTTTGAGGAACACGGCGTGGACACGTTTGAGAAAGAGATATGAGTTTGCAGCAGATGCTATAACCCAGAACATGCAGATGTTCAACGCAACAACCCCACAGTGGGTGATAGGACCAGCTACAGGAAAGAGAAAGGTATGAACTACGATTCTCGCTGGAACGGGGAACTTACTCAGCATCAACACCGCCAGCAGCACCTCGACAAGTGCACATATCCTGGCGTCAAATGTCAGGATAGCAGGTACGATTCGGCGACCGCCTTACCTTGCCAAAAAGTAAGCGAACATCACAGGCGTGGGTTTAGTTGTTCGAGCAAATTGCCAGTCTTCGGGAAGGCTGGAGAGGATATCCCAAGTAAGAGCCTGCGCCAGGTGCATCAGTCACCCATTCGAGGAGAGAACAATGTCCGTACGCCTAAGGTTGCAAGACGAATGTTTCTTGACACTTCATATTCGTTCGCAACGGTGGGCTGAAGATAGTTGAGGTACACGATAGGATTGAGGATCTCGTTGGACATGTTCTGGTTGATCAAAGAATGTATGGTGTTGTAGATCAGTCTCGCCGTTAAGTATGTACTCCGTCGAACCCACCTAACGTAACTCTAGATATGTCCGTGCTGACATATGTTGTCTCTGTACGTGATTTGCAACGTTATCGGTGATAGGTGGATCGCTCGTGTGGTTAGCTCAAGGCGATTGCCACTGTTGGCGAGGCTGGTCTGTGATGCATGTGATGCATGGAGTCATAGGTGACCGGACCTGTTAGCATTCCGATATTATTCGGATCCCAGATTTCCAGCAAGATTCAAATTTGAAGTCCGTGCACGGAGGAAGCTGTGTAGCGTTAGCAGGACATTAGCCACTCCTTATTTTACTTACTTTAAAATTTAAATAATGCAAAATTTAGAATAACTAGGAGCCTTGCAGAGGGCCATCTCCTACATGGGCGGCTCGTTGGGGGCACGCCATTGGATATGTTCCGGTGCATGCCTGATTTTCTTTCACTCTTTTTTTCTATCTTTTTCTCGAAAAACCACTTGCATTCACACATGGATGGTGCATTGACCAATCAGATGCGCTTTCAACTCAGTGGCAATGCTAAGCGTTGTGAACGATGACCATAAGTAGTTTTGTGGACGTATGAACACTGATGACGCTGTGCACGTCCTGCTGCCACGGACTTGCATGATGCATCACAATGAAGGAGACCGAAAATCTGCCAATATGATCATGGCATTATTGAAAAATAGCTGCACACGTGGTGATTCGGGTCCTGTCAGTGACGAGATGTCCATACCTTGATCGATCATGATGATCGATGAGCTAAATAAGTGGAAGGTCACACAACACTCAGCGTTAAGGTAATTCGGGACTACGTCTGGCCATTTTGGAGGGAACGTGAGCGGCAGTGCGCTCAGCCTGGTGGAGCAGAATGCCATGATCCGAAAACGTCGGCATTGAACCCTCGACCAACCGCAGTCAACGCCATGAATGGCTCGTAACTTCAAGTTTCGGTGATACACAGCTGTCACGGTGCCCCGCTGACTGAAAAAATTTGCTCTGCAAAACGAAAGTCCTGACACTGCACAATAGTGTAGGAGGAAGAAACCTATTGGTGTTATGTATCAGGGGTTCCGTAAAGATGGTCGCCTTACTAGAACTCACTAGTCTAATGACAAGATAAGCATTTAATAACATGCATCCTGATCATCAGATACAGCACATCATTCTATCCCAAAATGCACCCAGATCTAACGTCACTCATACCGTTCTACCGAGCATCATTACACTTCCTGAATCAGTATTTGCAGTCGCACCATCTCCACTCTTTGGCAGTTGAACATTGAAGGGGGGGTCCACAATTCGTATTGCGGTCAAGCCACTAATTTCTATCTCTTGCAAGGATTTGAGTCTGAGGCTTCGAAAGACGCGACACGCCATGGCTAGTTGGTGCCACTGAGGGAACCGCCCAAGATGCCAATTTTAACACCGGAAGGCAGAGGGTAAGAGATTGAGGATGGGACGTATCACATCGACACTGGTGGTGATCTTGTTATGGTGATTGAGCACTAAAATAACGATCAGACAGAGGGGATCAGTACGGATGGTATTGCTGTCCGCTCTGCAGAACAGCCCGCGATACAGAGAGTGACTCGCCACAAAAAAAAACTCCATCCGGCTCCTGGGCTTTCAAGGGCTGTGGAAAGCGAGTACCTTGTACGTGATCGCCAAAATCAGAGAGTACGGGCCCTATGATAGCTGTTGACACGTAACTCTCGAGCGGGTGGTTCGTGCAGTATTTAATGTTCGCGATTTCGTAGTAGTCAGTGAGGGGGCCGGGAAGCACTACCAGTGATGCACCAAACGTAGCGATCCAAAGGAGAGCGAATACGTGATAAACAATCCTGTTTTGGATGAACACCACGTGAACACGTTTGACAAAGAGATACGATGATGCACAGTTGTCACCACGCCGAGCACCTGGTTGTCCAACACAATAACCCCGCAAATGGGGACAAGACCAGCTAGAGGAATGGGAAGTAGAATCATTGGTCGTTACAACTCTGACTAGCACGAGGAACTCACTCTTCACCGACATCGAAAGGAGTGCCACGGCAAGTGCATATATCCCGGTTTCAGATGTCAGGATAGCAGGTACGATTTCGGTTACCTTGGTTTTACCTTGCGGAAAAGTAGGTGAACAACACTAGCGATGGTTTACTTGTGCGGATCAACCGCCAGTCTTCCAGGCTACCCTGTCAGAATTATCAATAATATTGTGGCTACTGTAGATAGGTGGTTTTCCATAATTCAGGATGCTGCTCACTATGAGGAGATTATGCATAATTATGCATAATCTCAGAGAATGCTAGGACACCTGCTTCTTGCTGCTTCTTGATGCTTCTTGCTGCTTCTTGTGCTTCTTGTGCTTCTCTTCCCCCTGCCATTACCCAATTTGCATATCAATTTCCATTTTTTATGTGTTTTGAGGCACTGATCTATGTTGTGAGATCACCTATGATTAGATACTAATAGATAGTCTATTATTATATAATTGCTCCGCTTTTTGACTACCAAAAGGGGATATCACAGCCACAACATAATAATAAACACTTCTTTTGTCAAACACCCAAAACATATCCAAATCAGGCGGAGTTTTCATTATCTAATCTTCCCACACATGTTTCAAGCTCTAGCAGCTCATTTCTCCATCACATTTGATTGGTTCTTCTTCTAAGTTTGTAGATTAGGCTATGTACATGTCACAGATCATAAGCTACCACTTTTTCACATGTTTTTATTGTGTGATGAGTAGCAATGGG
>MU123952.1:0-31748 GCA_014904935.1 Melanogaster broomeanus
ATGATGTCATGTAGGGAGCAGTGTTTACCATGTTCTGTAGCTACCTATGATACAGCTGCCTCTCTGAGTAACTGGCAAATCAGTCAGCAGGAGTCAGCACAGGTGATCACTGATGGGTGGGCTCCCAGGGCCAACCTCAGGTCTGTAATATCATGGCATTAAAAACATTTTGAACCCTCAGCTTGCCCTCCATCAGTAATGGCTGCAGCCAACTGGGACCCTCTCATAAACCTGTTGCAACAATGTGCAGCACGTACCCATCACTCTCACCATCATGTCGTCAATTCAGGTGCCCAAACATTGAAACCTCTGCATGTCTGACCTCATAGTGGACTACATGATGGATAGGTTCAGGGAGGAGCTTGCTTGCAATGCTGAGCATGTGAGGGCCCTACCATATAGTACATGCCTTGGTCATTGCTTACCACAATCAAGGTAGGTAGTAGACCCACTTGGTTATTGCTCTGCACACCTGATCCAGTCACTGTGGATGTAGAGGTCAGGTGCATGGCTCACAACCTGACTGCAAATGAGTTCGGAAAGGATCCTGAAAGGGAGAAGAGGCTATTGGAGAGATATGATCCCAGCTCTGAGCACTTGATCTCAGAACCCAGGCTGGTGGTGGACTCACATGGCTGCATCCTCACCTGGTACTTGCCGGGCATCCTCTCATGGAGGTTTCAGACAGTAACTGGGAAGTTTGCACATCTACTCAATGACCACCTACCTATTTCAGGCAAATTGGCCACATGGGAAAATTGCAAAAAAGTAGGCCTCACCTTGGTCTGACCATAGCTCCTCGGTATGACATCAAAATTCAATAACACAGATATCCTTTGCCTTGCATGAGCCCATTGAATCCATACCAAACCATCTGATGTCAAAAATCAAAAAAAGAAAATTGGAATATTGGGAGGCCTTGGAATTTACTACCTGCTCAAATACAAGGCACAAGTCATGCTCAGATCTCACTGATTCAAGTCAGAATACACCCCTTCACCACCAGCCTTATAATCAAGGTGCTTCTCATTGCCGCTGTGCTCCATCCTGCAGATCTACCCCACTTCATAGCATATGTATGCCTTGTACAGAACCAAGCAGTGATTTTCACTGCCCTTATTTTGTTACAGCAACTCAAGGGGCACATTTTCCTGGTCAATCATTGCCCAGGGCATTTCCCAGTTGCAGGGGATCAACCAGATGGAGAGCGAAATGTGTCAGTATCCTGGATGGGACAGGTAAGTTACTTGAGCATGAAATCCCAGAGCCTCCAAAATTCTGAAAAAAATAAAACTATAAATTTTGCAACTGGATAACTTGGGATGGATGCCTGGGGCTTGTAGGAGAATGGTATAAGTTCTCATCAAATTGTGAGGACACATTGAGGTGCTATGGAAGAAAGAAGGTGGATGTGTGTTTTTGAGTAATTTAGCCATGTGGCCACATGGCCTGAATGTGTCATCTCAAGACAAGGCATTGAAAATACAAGCGACAAACAATTTATGGAGTGGAATGCTAAGGGATGTATTGTTCATCTACAGACAAAATTGAGAAACCCCACAAGCTCAACATTCACATATGGAATACCAGAGGTACTACAGCAGGTTGTGCTGGTGGCTCATAAATTGTCACATAGGCATCAGGATAGCCTGTATACCACCGCCCTGCACAGAGAGATCTCCCCATCAACATCCATTGATGATAGGGTGTACTGAGGTGGCTGGTCGGGTTGCTCATCCTGGTCACCCCCCTCGCACTGCTGCTCTCCTTCCTCTCCCTTATCCTCACCCTCATTCTCACCCTTGCCCTTGACCTCAGCCCCACCCTCACCTCCCACCACTGCCTCCACCTCACCCCCACCCTCACCTCCCACCACTGCCTCCACCTCACCCCCACCTTTGCTTTCCACCACCACCCCTTCTTCTGCCTCTTCCTCCTCCTCCACCTCCTTGCCCTTGTCCACATCCATCTGCTGTGCACTTGGGGACCTGCATACAACGCTGACTTGGTTGAGCTACGACAATCAGCAAGTGTCATGTAACCTACAGAGAATGGTTGAACTGCCGGTCCTCTTCCTCCAATGATTGGCTGGGACCTGGGTGATGTCAGTCCACAACCAGTTCATCCAGTCATGGATGAGGTATTCATTGAATAAGATGAGCTGATCGTGCAATGGGTTCTTCTCCATCACGTGTTGGAGGAGTTTGTTGATGATCATCTGGTGCACCATCATCAGATGGAGGAACTGTGGACCAGCATTGTGAATGGATTCTAGGCAGGCCTCTGCATACTCTCCCACTATGCTCTTCCAATACTCTTGAGAGGTATATATCCAAGCAACGGCCGCTGTCTGTCATAGACAGGAATCAACCAGCAAGAGTACTGCCGTCCAAGACAATGGGGACAATCACACATTTTGGGAATTGCATTTAACAACATTTGAGCCTTCTACTCATTCCAGACCAAGTTGTCCATCACCTGGTTAGCGGCGGTCAAACAGACTGAAGATGTGTTTTTAAACTATGACTCTTCTGATGCCGGCATGCCACGTGTGCTGAATGACAGGTCATGAAATGTGGCCCATGTATTCCCAGATTCAGTATAGAAATTGCACTGCATTGATTGGCATAAATCATGCCTCATGAACAACAGTAGACCTGGTCTGTTCTATGCTATGCTTAAGCAACCCTCCATCAATAGTCATCAATGCTCCACAAAGCTATATGGCCTTCGGCATATGGGAATGATTTGCAACCTGATGGGGACATGGATATGGATGGTATGCTGCTTTACACTTTTCCACCTCGTGTTTATTCAACCAGATCTTGTCAGATCCAATTTCCGACAGCATGACAGAGGATGAGTTCAACATGCAGCATGATGATTGCACCACCATATTGTACTGCAATGTTTGCATTGACATGCTGGGCAAGAAGTTCGCTCTCAGCATGGGTGGACACAAAGTTCTTACAGCACACCACTGCTACTAGGCATCCTGCCAACATGTTCATCATCACCGACACTCTGACCCTCTGATTGGCAGTGGTGGAACATCTAAGCTGGGAAAGCATGCCCCTGCCCCTGATCTATTAGATGCATTCATAGGGTCTGCATTTCTGTGCATGGAAAAGCAGGCATTGCAGGAGGCCATCCAGCAAGGCCCGACCAATGTCACAACTTGGTACAATCAAAGTGCCCACTGGCAGGGAGGTTGGAGATGCCTGGTGCCCTGTGCCACATGACTTTGACACTGTGAAAAAACTTGTCTCCAAGTGAGTGTTCAAAGTACCTTTTTCAAGCACCATACATTGTTGCTCCAGGGGGAATCCAACCAGCAATGGCTTCAATCTTGTCGTAGGCTTTGGCGGATCATCTACCCTACCAACCAAAGTTAGGGAGGGAATTAGCAAGATCATCGAAGGACTTGGAGTGAACAAGGTGGCAGAATAATGGGAGCTTGTCTGTGATGTCATAGGGAATAACCAGATGTTGCTGAAATGCAACAGCGTCATCATGGTGTTCAGAGAAAGAGGAGATCAATCACAGATAGTCAGTTGGGAGGGGAGTTTAATTTCAAGTGTGTGGCATAGAAGGATGCAACACCCACCTGGAGAATCTCAAGCTCTGCTCAAAGGATAGCAAATATCAAGTGACGTGTACAGAATGTCACTGGTGGTCTGCCTGGGTGAAGACTGACATATATACAGGTCTTTTCAATGCCGTCAGCCCAAATATGAGCAATGTATTCTGGCATACCTATCCATTGTCTGCCAAGCTAGAAGCACTCTGTGTCACCAACCATAGTTAGATTGTTGTATTTTCTGACCCTTTGTGCTACATGTACCCATGTTGATTCTGGCATACCGTGTCCTTGTGATATTAGGTTTAGGTCAAATTGTTCTATTTCCATTGTGATTGATCAGCTATGCAATGATAACTGATTGCAAATGCAAATCAAAGACTGATTTAAAACCACATGCCCTAGTCTGCAGCGGATGTTGTGATTGTTACTAGCTCTTCAGCTATTAACCACCACTCACCAGGCACATCAGGCTCCAACCCATTGGGCCACTGCTGCTCATCACCTTACAGCTCAGGACCAGAGGTGAAGGCATTCATCATGCCACCATTGTATGTTCACTGTTGGAAGAATACAAATGTAATCCTTCTAATGTAGGTCGACTTTGTGACTTGTTATCTCAAGTTTGACTGACCATTATTAACATTCCAAGTTTGTACACACGACCATGCCCCTCAAGGTGGGCCATCATGATACCACAGCCACCTCACTCGGTAGCATGGTGCAAACAGGCCACCCACACCTCAACTGGGTCACACACACTCCAAATATGCCACCTCCACTTTGAATGGGTCAAAGAACTTGTGCTCAAGATGCTGGCTGAAGACAAGCCAACTGAGCACAAGAACCACGAGCAGACAATGAGGAATGCACCTGAACCATCTGAAATGCCCTAACACACCCGCCAATCCAACATGTCGTCATGGATGACTCAAGATGGCACCTACAAGAGAGTCCACCAAGCACCTGCACACCAGGAAGTGCAACATGCTGCATGACTTACCAAATCAGGTAACCATGCAGATGCAGCACTTTGAGCCATGCTGCACATTGTCACTTGTCTTAGATATCTCAGAACTTTCATTGTAGCTAGATACATGAATATAATAAATTTCTTGGCCCCTACCAGCACAAACGGTAGAGCTGATTATTTTCAAGTAGTTGTCAAGCTGTCAAGAAGCTCCCAAGCTGTCGAGAAAACTCGGATGTTGAGAAGCTGTCAAAAAGCTGTCAAAATTCTGTGAGTGGCTGTGGGAGTTCTGTCCAGAGCTAGGGACTCACTATAATTGTTTTATCACAATTGTATTGATGTACAAGATGAGCAGTATTGATATGAAAATGTAGCAACTTTCAGAAAAATTGCATGCACGTTTCTCATGTCCACAGTATGATATGAAAACTAGCTGGTACAACATCCAGGCTCCTTTCTGACCATGCCCTTCCATCGGCCTGTACCTACAGTACATGACACAGAAATGTCACAGTTAGCTTATCCAATGCTGAAGCCAGGTGTGTACTTGGTCCAGACAACTGAAAGCACCAGGAGCCAGTTTATGAGGGCATCCCTAGCAACAGGGGCATGCTGTGGGTGTATGAAGTTGTTCATCATACTCAATATGCCCCATAAAATTTTTTTGATCACTGTGGGATGCAATAATTTGACACCAATCACAATCTAAGAATGGATGGTCAAAAGTGTACAGGTGAAGGATACTGTCATTGAGATCAACAACAGCCTTGCAAGACATACTTGGTTAGCCACAGTGGATTACTTACACAATCAAGTCAGTGACTTGCCCAGGCTAGTGCAAAGGAGACCTTCTCCAGTGCATGATTAATGGTAGGACCAGTACATGTACCATCTGAATGGATGGCCTCTTTGGTGACTGCATACCATCTACCATCCCTATGAGGACCTGTTGAGGAGTGTGTGATACAAGTAATCATGTGCAACAAGATTTGAAAACCATGAGATTGTAGTATTATCAGCACTAAAGCTTTGCCAAAAATGTTAGCCACATCATCGATCCCAAGTGTAAAGCTCACAAATAGTGTTTTGGAAGTCCTACAAGTTGAATGGATCGTGAGGCTGGGGGACAAGGGGAAACTGAGGATATGTGGCAGGGTTTGTGATTGGTGTGGGAACCACCAGGCAATTTGTACAGCATCAGACAGAAGTGAGAAAGTCTTCTGGAACAGCCTCGAGCTGTGGTTTCACAGGGCCGCATCAGTAATTTGAGCATGATTATCTAAGCAGGGCACTCACATCACAGACAAATACTGGACGAAATGTCAGATCATCTATGTTTGTGCAGAAGGGGGGATGCCTTCCCTCAATAGAATATTCAGGACGGCTGCCAAGTAGGGTCACCATGACTGAATTGGTGCATTTCCACGTTCTTATACACCAGTGATAAGTGTCAGGGAGGTCTGCTGGAAAATCTAAAGGAATGTTGCCAATCATGACCTCAAGACAGATTAATTGATGACAGTCGACCAAGAGTAGCCACCAGTCTACAGCCCTGGTAACCACCCAAAAGTTCCTTAATTAGGGCAATCACGAAACATCACATGTCATGCATCATGACTACTTAATGTGTGACACTTACCTTCTACCCTGAGCTGACTCAGCACAGACATAGTGGCTGAGGTGTTTGCTTCATAACATGTAGTGCCCTCGTATCTGGCAGAATCTTCCTCAGTCTGTGGATCCTCGGGTGGGAGATCCTCGGGAGCAGGTGGGGGTGGACAGTATGTGTGTTAGAAGATGGTCTGGGACTGGATCAGCTAGTGATCAATAGTCAGACATAGCATAGTAGTGGCAGCCTAAGGTACAATATACAAGCTCATCCTCACCAAACACAAGGTGTGCTGATCCTCGTTGCTGCGAGCACATGAGTAGTTACTTACCCTCCTGTCAGATCATCAGAATAGGCTCAGGTCCATCTTTCACCTCTCAGACAGCCACACCCTTGTTCACCAGAAGTCTCAGGTTCCACCATCCCATACATTGTTGAATGTATTGTTCAGCAAGGAAAGGAGCTGAACGTGGACTGCATATTTAGATATAGGGCTTTAGGAGGACAAGCTTGTCTACTTTTCTATTCCCCCCCCTCCCCAAATTTGAAGCCAAAGCTTGTCATGCTATCTTGTCATCAGATGGGTCCTGGGCCTATACATATTTTGGGATGTAGTGTGCAATCCATCCCATCATCCACATCCTTGCAAGTGGAGCTTTGTTGAGACTTGCAGAGTGTCAGAGATTGGATTTGGGTTCCCAGGTCTTTGGAATTGATAAGGTCAGGAGGTGGTCTGGAATTGTTTGGGCCATGTGCAGACATAAATGAGATCTTTAGTTGATGTCATATCCATGTCCGGACCCCTATTCCCGAGTCCGGCCACACTAGCGCATTCCCGGCCCCGGACTCAACTCCAGTCCTGTTTAGGTATAGTCTTGCTTAGTGAGCATGGCAGTGTCTGCCGTGTTGCTCCATTATGTTTCCGATGTATATTTCATATCTGGCTTTTCGTATCTTTTCGTATGTTTCCTTGTCCCGGTCCTGTCTTACTAATTACTGCGCTTCTGACTTCGTCTTACTAATACCTGACTCATCTCCCGGTCTCCGGATTACCGGACTGCGCTTTGCTGTGTTCCCTGTCTAGTATTTAATCTGTAGATACTTGTCCGGTAGTCCTTAGTCTGAAATCAACTTAGTTACTTCTCCTTATCCTGTCTAGACTGGAACCTACGCAAGGGATCAACTCTCCCCCTGAGTAGTTGAATCCAATCAGTCTACCCCTCTGTTCTACGCTACCCCGACCGGAGTTATACCCGGATTCAGCCGGAGAAGACCCGGACTTGACAGTTGATATGAAATTGGAAATAGAACTTGAAGAATTTCCAGGGTTTGAATTTAGAGTTGACACATCCTTGCATAATGTGTTGTGCAATTTCATGTGCAGTGAAGGCTTCAGTTTGGGCATCAGGGAGAGAAGGTAGGTGTTCCTTCTGATTAACCCATACTTACATCTCAACATGACCATAACCTGAGCTGGACATCCCAAGCTGCTGAGCTGTCATCGGATCAGCAACTTCAGTGCAAGCAGCCTGTTGGAGGTGCAGGTGACATGTTTGAGATGAGGGCAGCCTGTGTGGGTGACCTATTCAGGGTGCAAGTGACCCATTTGAGGTGCAGGTGGTCCAGTTGAGGTGCAGGCAGCCTGTTTGTGATGTGTTTGGGATGTGGATGATGCCTGTGAGGTGCAGTTCATGCGGTTGGGGTGCCAGTAACCTGTTCAGGGTGCAGGCCCATTTGAGGTGCAAGTGACCTGTTGGGGATGTAGGCGATGCATGCAACTATGGGTGGGCATGGGTGGTCCATTTGCTATGCATGTGACCTGTTTGTGATGTGGGTGAGTATGCATTTGAGGTAGCAGTTGGCGGACATATCTTGGGGCAAAGGTCCATTTTTGAGGTGGTCACCAGGTGTTGACATCATGAGGTGAAGTGTGAGTGCTAAGCAGTGGGTGCTGCGCAGTGATGTTGAACATCATGTGACCTAAATGTCTCAAAATTTCACTAGTCCCATTAGGATAATGAGACTACACTTTTATTACAGTAAATTAGCCGGAGCTATGGAAGCATCGTCAGTAGTTGTAGCCATTAGCTGAAGCTGTGAACTGCACAGAAGCTGTTGAAAGCTGCGAGAATGCTGTGTGACACTGGTGGCAATGGAAACACATAAATGTGCGATGAAAGCTGATGTGCCTGTCAGATGCTGTCATAATACCAAAAGCTGTGACCAAAGTCACTTCAGGTTACCCCCAGACATAGGCTTTTAGCCTATATTTGTAGTAGGCAAAATATAGGCTAAGAGCCTATTGTCCCAAGAAGCATCCTCAAGGCAAAATGACATTTTTCAGAATGTGTGGGAGATTATATTTTGGGGGTTTTGGGAAAGTGCTTCAGTTCCGCCTGGATACATCAGTCAATTCATCAGTGCAGTGATCATTGAGACCAAGTGTAAAGATCACCTTGTCATTGACTGTCAAATCTGTCCATGGACATCCAGGAAGATTCCTGTGGATGTGGTGAAGAAGTATGTCCATGTGCTGATTTAGGAACCTGACCTGGTGCTAGGATGGCATGAGTTTCCTCCTTCAAGGCGGTGCATGCCTTACTCACGTTGTAGCATTACTTCATGTCCTCTCCAGTACGTAGTTGTTGTTACAAGCCAGAAGTTTGAAAGTGCAGTCTAGGCACTTCATGAGTCAACTCTGAGAGATTAGGACTAGAGTCCACTGTGAGTAACCAAGTATATTCAAGAGAGATAAGAGTTGTACAGACCTAGAGTCCACTGTGAGTAACTAAGGCATAGGCACAGTGGGCTCTACCAGCTAACTTCACATGTAGGTAAACAAAGGTAAACAATCAGCCACTTGGCTGTAAGTCAATGCTCTGGTTGAACAGAAGTATGGAATGGGGGGTATGGAGATGGAGAATAGAGTGTGGAATCACCACAAGTAACAGTTGTAGGTCATCCTGTACATGAATCTATCTGATGCATCGTCTCTCTCTCTCTCATGCAAATTCATGGATACATTGGGATTGAGCACTGTGCACCACTGACTATTGACATGTACCACCAAACTCACCAACATCCATCCGACACTATTTGAGCATAGCCCACTAGAATTTTCATCTCCTACTTGTGATCTTTCCACTCCTTGCTGGCTCTTGTGTTTTGACATGATTCCTGACTGCAAAGAGATGGCATACATGCTGCAGTATATGGACTGTTGCATAAGGATAATATGTGATATCAGAGAACGATTGTGGCATCCTGGATGGTCCTTTATGTTCTGCAGTGAGGTTGTAAGTTCCCTGAACAATGCACTTGTGGTGCCTGTTACTTGTGGTGATTCCACACTCTGTGCATGTTCTACCTTTCTTTTGCTTGTATCGCACTAACCTGTGCTCCTATCGCTTCCTAACCATTCCCAATGGATTCCTCGCCCCTTGTTACCTCTACTACCAAGTTTCTCCATCTCCATACCCCCATTCCATGCTTCTGTTCAACCAGAGCATTGACTTACAGCCAAGTGGCTGATTGTTTACCTTTATTTACCTAGATGCGAAGTTAGCTGCTAGAGCCCACTGTTACTACTCCTTAGTTACTCACAGTGGACTCTAGGTCTGTACAACTCTTATCTCTCTTGAATATCATTTAGTTACTCACAGTGGACTCTAGTCCTGATCTCTCAGAGTTGACCCATCAAGTGCCTAGGCTGCACTTTCAAGCTCCTGCCTTGTAACAGTGCCTGGCTATGAAACACAACTGGAATGCCCATGGAGGAGGGCCCTTGGCAATGGTCACACACCATGCATGCCTGGTTCAAACATTATTTCATGGCATCGGCAAGGCCTACTGAGGTACAGGTCAACCTGAGGACCAGGACCTCAGCACCACCCTCAATCAACTAGTCTCATCTGCAAGTGACAGTGTAAACATGGACCCTGACAAGACTCACACCCCTCCAGCGCTGTTGAGAGTCATAGGATGGGCCAACTTCCTGCGGGAGGCTAGAGGCCTGAAGAAGAACAGAGAAGTCCTTATGACACCGAAGGACAAGCACACTTCCAATGAACTTGAAGGCCTGCTGACTGGCCTGGCCTGACCATCACAGTAAAACTACATTTCGACGCTGGTCAGAATGCCATCAATGGACATGGTTGCTGGTTTACAATCCTGAAGACCCTCATGCATGGTGCTCACATAGACAACCATACCCTGACCCTCAAAACCACCAATTCCACAGAGCTAAACACTGGGCATCCATCCCATCATCAAATAAACAGTATCCAGCCCTTGTACTTCAGCTCATGAGGGCAATCATCCACACAATGCTGGCTCCTAACCAAGTCTTCTAGTTCCTGCTGTCCAAAGAGCAGGCACAGCATCTTGATTCCCTGGTGCAGGTTCTGCAGTCGAAGGATCCCTCCCAAAACAACAAGGCCATCCTGGCATCTTCCAAGTGTTTTCCTGGAGTATTGTGTCAGCCACCATCACAGACAATTAAAAGGATGTTATACAAATACTTAAGCCCAATGGCCTTGCTGTATTCCCAGCTGTTTGGGTCTGATGATGCTATGGAAGATGTGCCTGGAGAGGGCAGTGCAATGGAGGCAGCTTCAGTGAGGCCAGCCTGCTGGACCTGCTCATTCCAGAATTGTCTCCAGGACCACACCCTCAACCAAATCCAAGAGCCATGGGACATGTTTGTGGAACTCCACATGGACAAGAGAAGAGCAAGGAGCAGATTGATGCCATCTGTGTGATATGCAGGCAGAACGGCAATATGTTGGTGGTCATGTGGACCAGCAGTGGGAAGAGCATGCTATGGGAGATCCTCTCCTGATCGGCATCAAGGGAATATCCATTGTTGTTTGTCCATTCAAGATTCTCCTGGACAAGCAGTATGAGAGATGCAATGCCACCGGCATGCAGTCACACAATTACTCAATCTCAAAGGTGGTACCAGAGAACATGCAGAACATTTTTGTGCTGGTGGGACCATGTAGGCTCTGATGTGTTGATTCAGTGAGCTAATTTGACTGTGGCCTTGACATCAGCTGACAGGGAAACAGATTATTAGCGTCTCCTCTGGTCAGCACATCAAGATGATCTTTATGGATGAATTGCACCACATGGCATATGGTCATCCAGACCGCCACTCTAAGTGGGAGGTGTTTGGGAAGCAGTTCTCAAGTCTCTCCAGGAGTATAATGCTGATGATGGCAACATGCCCCCCTGGCAGAGGGACATTTCCTGAAGCCATTCAGCATTAACCCTAAGGAGGTGCTGCTGACCATCCAAGGCCAAACAGATCACACAGAGATAGGCCTGCATGGCGTACTGGTGCTTCCCACTGAGTGGAACATCCCTCTTGATTGGTTGGGCTGGATGGGAAGGGGTGGAATCTCATGCATTTGTGGTGGGCATGTCGTCGACAATGCCTCATGCTGTAATGGGCTTGGGTGCATACCAGAGCAACTTCCTTACCATGCAGTTAATGCTCACCAACCAATGCCAGGTGTACACTTTGATGAAGCACCTGGATGGGATTCAGATGGCATATGAATGCAAGGACTGGCCATCTTGCATCCCATGTGATATCTGTGATGCATTCAGTAGGATTCATAGAATGGTGTACAGTGCATTGAAGATTACGATGGGGCCCATTAAGAAGTTGTGGGCTCCCCTTCCGAGGGAGGTGGCAGCAGGGCCTGTTTCAAGCAAGGTCCACGATGCTAATGTGAGAGCGGACGTCTCCTCACATTCGGGCATGGTCCAGACTCATATGAGGTGCTGAACTACCAACAGGTGGAACATGCTGGCAGACTGCAGAATGGTGGACCATCAGGGAAGTTGGGATCTGGTCAAGCAACAGGGGACGATGCAGGCTCTTACAGTTTGAGATCATTGGGAGGTACCAAAGGACAGTGGGAAATGCAATGGTTCACAGTGATCCGCTCTTCGTTGGTAGTGGGAACTGATGGGGTTGGCTACTTGGGTACGCACAGGCAGGACGGTCACTTAGCCAGGACAACACAGACTATTATGTTTTGGATGATCTTGTGCTGGCTCCATGTACCCACTTGAGGTGATGGAGGTGACTGCAGCTGGACCTTCTCAATTGCGGGTGGCTACAGGGCTGATGCCATATGCTTAGTCAATGCCAGATATGTCTAAGGCTTGTCATTAATGATACTCTTTCTGCTGCCAGTCACACACATCAACAAGTTTTAAGGGAGCTGGAAACCAAGAAGGTGATGTTTTTTATTTCTGGATATATTGTAATAGAACTAATGTGATGGCTTTCAGCTGCCCACTGCCAAAGAAGCTCAAATCTACAACCTGCAGTTGCAACTGGGCAAAAAATTATTTGGCAATACTGCATATCAAGGATCATCTCTAATCCTCAAGTCGGCAGTGGGAAAGTTTGCATGAACACTCCTCACCCTCTCTTGGAACAGGTACCACAAGACAATCAGTCGTGAACATGTCAAAATGACAACCATTTTGGCAGAGGTCAAGGAAATTTAGAAAGGTATGGCAACTTGTCTGAATTTTCAGTACACTGACCACCAATTGATCAGCATTGACTTCAAAGGGTGCCCAGCCCACCTTGATCAAGATCAAAGCTTTTATGAAGGACTTATGGTGGTTGTTAGCCCTACTCAACAAGTATGAGGATGCACAGAGCAAGGCCTTGGTGGATGGGTATATGGCTGACATTTCGCCATGAACCTGAAAGTGAGGAGTCCAACAGTATGTGAATTTAAATTCATTGGTGATTACTTGTTACATTTCAGAACTACCAAAGGCCCTTCAGGATGCCTTGAGCAACCTTGTGAGTGAAGAGGACATCCTCATCATCAGTCAAGACATTCTTGCCTTGCTTGAAAATATCCAAGCTGCTGATGCTTCTGAGCATGTAGATGTAGAGTGGATGATGAAGATGCGTAACCTTTTTGCTATCCACGTCATTCGCCCTACCATAGACTCCATCAACTATGAAGGCAAATAAACTCTTTGGCATGTGTCCTTATCAAGAACATGTCATGAAACTCAAGATGTTTGAGTGGGAGATGGATCAACTGCACAACTTGGCAAAGGATATTGTCAAGGAGAATCCAATAGCAAGTGTGGACACCTATATGAAGATGATGCCTTCACTGCTGCACCATTGCTAGATGCCACTGACAACAACAAACCAATGCCCACACTGAGAAATTCTTCCGCACTCCACACTGCTCCATCCTCCGCACTCTGCACTGCCCCATCCTCCCCCATTCACAACAACTCCCACTTGCACTTCCCAACAACAGGTCAAAGCAGAGCAGGCCCTAGCAGGCAAAATCAAACCAACAACAGCCAGGCCTTCTTGGCAGTGTGCACAGGGGTATATCAGGTCAAGGGAAGGAGGGCAGTGGTTTGCATGGTTGGGGGACCAAGACATTGTTACTTGTGGTGATTCCACACTCTGTGCATGTTCTACCTTTCTTTTGCTTGTATCGCACTAACCTGTGCTCCTATCGCTTCCTAACCATTCCCAATGGATTCCTCGCCCCTTGTTACCTCTACTACCAAGTTTCTCCATCTCCATACCCCCATTCCATGCTTCTGTTCAACCAGAGCATTGACTTACAGCCAAGTGGCTGATTGTTTACCTTTATTTACCTAGATGCGAAGTTAGCTGCTAGAGCCCACTGTTACTACTCCTTAGTTACTCACAGTGGACTCTAGTCCTGATCTCTCAGAGTTGACCCATCAAGTGCCTAGGCTGCACTTTCAAGCTCCTGGCTTGTAACAGACATATGGATACTGGCAGAATGACCCATAAGCCCTAGGGTTTTTTCTTTGAATGTCAATAAGTAGTTAGCTAGCTAGCTATATAGCTATATAGATTGTTGCATGTTATGTAGCTGAATCCCGATGTTTGTACATGCTGAAACATAGCAATGGTACTGTACATATTATATTTGGAAGCGATATATGGAATGACTGTATCACAATCCTGAATCACTGAATCAAATTGAATCAGACATAGAAATGGGTTTGGCCATCCAAGATGGCCATTGGAACTGAAGTCACATGCAAGACAGGACCCCATGTATAGATGGTGAGTATGTAGACGTGAATCCTCCCTTGCCATGACTTAACGTGCATCATACTAATTAAGTTTCGAGTCTGTTCTGAAAGTGCTCTCACAGGTGTCAGAGCACTGTCAAAAGATAGTTCTGAACAGAGTGAAAGCAATGGTCAAGAGCACCATAATTAGAACCCTGACAACCATATTAGGAAAGACAAACATGAGTGCAAATAATTGCACAGCACCCCCCACAACAAGACCCCCAACTCTGGCACTGCCTCCATCCAAATGGGGAACATGGGAGTGTGCCACCACAGCATTACACAGCGAAATTAAGGTTAATACAAATTAGGAATGTGGCCATCATGATGGAGTGCTGTGACAGCATTACACAGCACAATTGATAGGGGAAAGAAGGAGGGAGGAAAGTTGTATAAAAGGATGAGTGGAGAAGTCTTGTGAGGCGTCCAAAATGCCTTGCCCCTCAGAACGGCAATAGTTACTTCATGATCTTGACACCGCTACTCAGCTTATCCAAGCCATACAGCATTGTGAGCAGGAGCAAGAGCTCAATGAGTTGGCAGAGATCAGCAGCTCTGACTCAGACTCAGCTTCTGATATACTTCCTGGCTTTATCATCATCACCCCCTTCTCCTGTTTCCCCCTTGTGTGTGTTTAGTACATCTTCAACCACAGATTCTTTGGAGGATATTGATTCCGATTCCGACTTTAATTTTGTGATGGGTATACAGTACACTCCTTTTCTTCATGCCATCGCTGCTCTCCATGACGAGGCTAATAAGGCGTGTGTACTTAACAAACATCCACATCCGCTGATGCATGCTCCACAGAATCATGTGTTTGCACAATGTGGTGAGGAGCATCCAGAGATGTTTTGGAAGAAGATTTGGGTTAATCCTGAACTATTTGACGATATTCTGGACCTCAGCGACCACCCCATTTTCCAAAGTAATTCCAATAATCCCCAGTTTTCCATGGCCATCCAACTTGCAATTTTGCTTAATCATGCTGGACATTACAGAAATGTGATTTCTCTAAAAGATGTCGCTCTTTGAGCTGGGGTTAGCTTGGGGTCTGTGATTAATTGCATGAATCGTGTGATGGTTGCAATCCTTGACCAGCATGATGACTTCCTCCAATTTCCACCTCCTAATTCCCATGATTGTTTACGGGCCAAGGAATTTACTAAAAATTCAGCTTGTCCAGAATGGCAGGGTGGATTTTTAGCTGCTGATGGTTCTGCAATCCCCCCTCTTTCAAAAACCTGGATTTTATGGTGAAACATTTTTCGACTGAAAATCCAATTACTCCTTGAATTGTCAGGTATGTCATGCAAATTTTGACATACATGCCAACCTCATCATTTGTAGTTGGTTATTATGCCTCATGATTTACTAATTGTAGATTATTCAATGGGCCACCCTGGCAGTGCACATGATACACATGCTTTTCGAAGCACAGATATCCATGAGGAGCATGACACTTTACTTTCATAAAATGAGTGGATCTGGGGGGACAATGCATATCCACTTATGACTTGGCTTGTTCCGCCCTTCAAAAAGCCTTGGGAAGGTCATCTGACAAAGAAACAACAAACCTTCAATTATTTCTTGTCTAGGGTAATATTCAAAATTATTTCATCAATTTACAACTGAATTTTGTAATGAAACTTAGGTTTGCATATATGTTGAGCATGCATTTGGTGCACTCAAAGGATGCTTCCTGTCATATCCATGTCCGGAACCCCTATTCCTGAGTCCGGCCACACCAACCCATCTCCGGCCACAACCTCGCATTCCCGGGCCCGGACTCAACCTCAGCCCTGTTTCGGTATAGTCCTGCTTAGTGAGCATGGCAGTGTCTGCCACATCGCTCCATTTTGTCCCGACTCTATTTCATATCCGGCTTTCTTGTATGTACTCTTGTCCCAGTTCCGTCTTACTAATTACTGCGCCTTGCTCCTGTCTTACTAATAGCTTACTCATCTCCCGGTCTCCGGATTACCGGACTGCGCATTCCTGTGTTCCCCTAGTAGTATTTAAACTGTAGATACTTTGTCCGGTACTCCTAGTCTGAAATCAACATAGTTACTTCTCCCTATCCTTTCTGTCTTAGACTGGAACCTACGCAAGGGATCAACTCTCCCTCTAAGTAGTTGAATCCAATCAGTCTACTCTTACTCCTGTTGTCTCTACGCTACCCCGACCGGAGTTATACCCCGGACTTAGCCGGAGAAGACCCGGACTTGACAGTATTTCAGACTCCCTCTTGTGTAGGCTCACACAGTTCATTCCTTCACCTGTCTGAAATCCTCGTCCATCTCGACTCCTTTGCTTACCATCCTCATGAACCCCTATCGTCATTCCCGACCTGCCGAGGCATCCACCTCAGCATCTGACTCGCGTCGTCAAGCCGCACTACAAATCCTGGCTAGCACGAGACGCACCCCGGTAACCCCTGGTACCACCTTCAGAAGCTTCGCAAGAAGGTCTTCTCCCCTCACTCCTGTCACCCCCACGCCACCCCCTCAGCTCCGGTCAAGACTCCCGAACCGGAGAATTCAATCCCCTGTCCTCCCTCGTCGTCCTAACCCCGACAACAGCGACCCCGGAGATAATAACTCCGGAGATAGCTCGGAAAACAATGATGATGAAGAACTAGACCCCGGTCTCGGCGTATTCCGTAACCTCGCTCAGGCTATCAATCGTCTGGCTCGGGCTTCCAAACGCAACGACTCTTCGTCCTCTCCCAGGACAAAAGTCAGGGAGCCTGACACCTTCGATGGCACCAACTCAAAAGATCTCCGGACATTCCTAGTCCGTTGTGAGCTGAATTTCCAAGACCGGCCTCGTGCCTTCCTGACAGACCGGGCAAAGGTTATCTTTGCTCAGTCCTACCTGAAGGGCATGGCCCTCGAGTGGTTCGAGCCGGACTTACTCGCAATGGATACCCCGGATGATCAACCCCTGTGGATGAACTCCTGGCAAGATTTCATCATCGAACTTCAATCTGTTTTCGGACCCCATGACCCCATCGCTGATGCGGAAACTCAACTCGACGCCCTCCAAATGAAGGACAACCAGCGCGTTAATAAGTACGTCGTCGAGTTCAACCGGATCGCGTCCCAAGTCCGGGACTACGGAGATGGTGCACTGCGCTACCATTTCTACTCCGGACTTCCGGACCGCATCAAAGATGAAATCTGCCGTGTTGGCAAACCCCGAACACTGGGTGACCTTCGTCACCTAGCCCAAGATATTGACGCTCGTTACTGGGAGCGTAAAGAGGAAACTCAGCGCGTTACCAGTATTCTGCCACCCCTAGACCCCGGCGACCAGACCCATAGCAGCACTTCGCCCAGAACATCCCCTCCTGACCAGTCCGGCCCTGGCACTCCCAAACCGGACTTCGACGATGATCCCACCCCGGCTGAACGCCAACATCGTCGCGATAATAACCTCTGTCTTTTCTGTGGCGACAACGATCATTTTGTAAACAAGTGCATTAAAAGAATCCAGGCTATGGTCCGGTCCGCCAATGAGGCCTCTGACCCCGGTTCTGACACACCAGAGTCAGACTCGGACTGAGCAGCCCTCCAATCTCTGCACAGTCTGGACGAGTATTGACTCCGGCTGCGCTATTCAAGAGGTTATGCTCAATACGTCCACTCCCTGATCCTGACTCCCCGACCTTTGTCTGCCCCTTTCTCTGATACCCCTCAAGCTTCGTGCTCTCGTGGACTCCGGGTCCACCCCCCTGCTTCGTCGATCTCTGGATCACCCCACCACACTCCTTGCACCCCTACTCTTGTGAACTCCGGGTTCACCCACTCCTGCACATCCTGCACACCCACTTTCGTGACCACCACAGCCATTCTCAATCCCGTTCCCGGTCCCCGGTGAGGTCACACCCATGACCTACTTTCGTTGGGTTCTGCGTGTAACATGTCCCTGGATACCACTGACTCACCCACTTGCAATCCGTTGATTTGCCCGGGTATTGAGCAGTACTAAAGTCCGGACACCTGCACAACGAATGCCAACCCCCCTGTCGACTACTCCGGCCTCTTCTGGCCAACTCTGTCCCCGGCCTCTCCGGCCACATCTGACCCCTAGCTTCATGCCTTGGGTAACCTGGTCATCCTGTCGACTCATCGGACTCCGTACCCCGCAGTTAGTCCTGCTCTCTTCCCTGTTTTCTGCCACCGCCAGTTGTGCGTATGAGCAACTTCGAGGGAACCCCTTTTGGGACTACCTATCTTCTCCGGCAGAGCTTAGCACTCTCCGGACATTCCCCCTGAGAATTCAACTCCGGCACTGGTTATTATTCATCTCACGATGACGCGGATCTGGTCATCTAACATCTGTTCAATCCCTCCTGTCCTGTACACCCATTGCTTAGCCCGACGCACCCAGTAGACGATGGGATGTCTACCCCAAAGAGGGGGATAGCGGCTATGCCTCGGGGTAAAAACCCTGAAACTCCGGCCGGTATTCACCCCTGCACAAACCACTCCTGACTGGCCAACTTCCTTTCGCATATTTTTATCTACACTACATGGGAAACCTATTTACGCCAGACTTCAGTTACCCAACTTCTTTGGAGGACTCATGGGGTTCTCCGCCATGTCCTCCTGGAGTCCGGCCATCTCTTCGTCCAGCTCCCCTTCAGCCACCTCTTCTTCTTCCGACTCCTCCTCAGCAAACTCCTCCGGCGCGCCAATACAGGCGGCCTCGTCCACCAAATCCTCCAAGGCCCTCGCGACCCTCCTCGACACCCGCGACGATTCCCTCTGTGCCTCCGTCGACTCCCTGTGCGCCTGCGTCAGCTCGCTCATCCGGTCGCTCATTCCCTCGATCGCCATGACCAGCCGGTCTAGCGATATCCGACTGGGCCCAGCCCCGGACATCCTCTCCCCAACAATCTCGACCTCGTCGTCATCTTGCACTTTCGCCTTGCGTACTCGTTTCTTCTTCTCGCCTTGACGCGGCGACGTCGGGACTTCTTTGGCCTTGGCCTTCCCTTTTCCGGCCCCGGGCGCGTGCATCTCTGGCCATTGGCACTTCTCCCTTTGTGCTGCGCAGCGGTCGCATGCGGTCCGCCTCTTGTTTCCATCGTTGGTAAACTCGCACGGGACTCCAGCCCGGGCGCAGCGAAGACAGCTACTAGGGAAATCAATACGTCTAGAAGAAAGAAATTTTAGCATACTCACCACGTCCCGAACTCCCGGGCAACACTGGGCCCGGCCTCCACCTCCTCCCTTTGCCTCTTTTTGTTGACCTCTCCGGCCTCCTTCTGCTCCAGAAGCATCTTCGTTAGCCTCTCGCGTGCGTCCCGCATCAACTCCTCCTCTCGTTTACGATCCGCCTCTGTCTCTTCCTCTTGGCGACGTTTCTCCTCCTCCTCCCGACGACGTCTATCCTCCTCCTCCCGGCGACGCTTTTCCTCCTCTTCCCGGAGTCGCTTCTCTTCGTCTTCACGGCGTTTCTTCTCGACTTTGCGCCGGCGACGTTCCTTGGCTTTGGCCATCGCTACTTCATCGTTATCCTCGATATCCGAACCGAGCTCGGGCGTCTTCAAACGAGCCCAGTCCACGCCGGGCATAGATGGAGCAGGAGTAATAGAATTTGAGGCTGAAGGCATTTTTTTAGCGTATAGAATGATTGGGTTGAGTTCAAACCCGGTCAAACCTTTTTTCCAGACGAGGCAAATTTTCAAACTCAGCATTATCATCACGTGGCCTCAAGGGTTCGGCCCCTAAGAGGGGGATACTGTCATATCCATGTCCGGAACCCCTATTCCTGAGTCCGGCCACACCAACCCATCTCCGGCCACAACCTCGCATTCCCGGGCCCGGACTCAACCTCAGCCCTGTTTCGGTATAGTCCTGCTTAGTGAGCATGGCAGTGTCTGCCACATCGCTCCATTTTGTCCCCGACTCTATTTCATATCCGGCTTTCTTGTATGTACTCTTGTCCCGGTTCCGTCTTACTAATTACTGCGCCTTGCTCCTGTCTTACTAATAGCTTACTCATCTCCCGGTCTCCGGATTACCGGACTGCGCATTCCTGTGTTCCCCTAGTAGTATTTAAACTGTAGATACTTTGTCCGGTACTCCTTAGTCTGAAATCAACATAGTTACTTCTCCCTATCCTTTCTGTCTTAGACTGGAACCTACGCAAGGGATCAACTCTCCCTCTAAGTAGTTGAATCCAATCAGTCTACTCTTACTCCTGTTGTCTCTACGCTACCCCGACCGGAGTTATACCCCGGACTTAGCCGGAGAAGACCCGGACTTGACACTTCCAATCACTCCGAGAGTTGCAACATTCAATACATTCTGCCAAAGATCTCCAGTATGCAGTGAACTGGGTGATTGGCTGCTTAATTCTCCATAACATGATCATTTGGTTTGAGGAAAGGCGGTGTCACACACCAAAAGTGTTGGTGATGTGAGCATGAAGAACAGATGAAGAAGATACAACCCAAGCATATGCCAAGTGCAGAAGATGAGAACAGAACATTGTTTTCATGCATTACACTAGACCTATGATGACGAAGAAGACATAGTCAAGTGCAGAAAGATGACTACAAGAACAGTGCAGTCATCCTTTGCACTGGAGGCAAGCGACACGGTCGAAGAAGAAAAGATTTTACCCGTTACGCATTCAACGTTCCAACCTTACAGCATCCCGGCCAAAATCCTGCTGATCTGATCTTCTCTTCCAAAATAGAAGGATCTTTGCTTCGCTCAAAGTAGAAGGCAGCAAACTTAAGTGGTCATGCCAGCATACATGCATGTTTTTCATTTGCCATTCATTTGCCATCTGACTTCTTTGCCATCACACTTGCCATCACCATTCATTTCTCATCACGCCAATATGTCATTGCCATCAAGCGCTTCCTGGATACACAAGTTCACCCAATCAAATGGTTATGCACATGCCATCAGCCAGCCACTTGACAACCAGTCAATGCCAGCATGGCTCATCACATCATTTTCCCCTGCCATACCATTCCCTGTTCACACAGGGCGAAAACTCATCATTCAGAATTCAACAGATATGGCCACTGCCACGTTGAAACTAGTTCTCCTCACCACCATCTTGGTATGTCCCCCCCTCTCCCTCTCCCTCTCCCTCTTCCTCTTCCTCCCCCTCCCATTCCATGTTGACATCACTCTCAGGCCTGGTTTACTGAAGATCTTCATATAGTACATCATCTTCATGCCCATCAGTTTTGTCGGGGGGTGGAGTTTCCTTGCCACAGGTGGCAATAAGTTTGAGGTGGTTCGCATCCCGAGACTTGCCAGGTTGTGATGTCATGATTTTTGTGGTAAAGTTCGGGATGCCATTCCAAATGCCATAGAGGTCGTTGTACCATGGAAAGTCCTTGAGTATAAGTTCTATAGGGTAGTTAGTTAAATTGATCAAATAGTGATTAAAATAAATAAATACTGTGCAGGTTCATAGCTCCATCACCTGGCCAGATGCCTTGTCCAGTCTGGTTTAGTTTTGTATAATGCTTGACAAACACTTTATGAAGGCTGGAATTACCATAGTTAGTTGATGTTCAAGAGGTGATAAATAGAGCGACTTACTAGCTGATGCGATTGCCAACACATGTGCTGAACTTCTTTGGTGAGGTTGCATATTGCTGAGTCCATTCTATGTCCATCTTGAAGATATGTTTGGTGATGATGTCATGCATACCCATTTTGTCTTTGGCAGAGGGTTTTTTCATAGCGTGATCAGCTGGATCTCCCTTGTTTTCATAGAATAAGATGTGACAGTCAGTTGAATGAAAAGTAAGCCAGGAGACCAGGAAATCAGTTTGGTCATTCGTCCAATGAACAGAATTTTTGTCTACTTTCTGTGAGCTTTCAGAAGGAGGGGGAGTGATGATTGCCTGCTATGGTTTAGAGTTTCCACAACCTCTGGCCCTAGTCGATTGAGTAACTGGATTGCCATGGATGGGATTGTTGATCACTCCTTGACCTCTAGAAGTATTCATGGAAGCCATCAGTGGATGATCCATTGGCATGCTGCAGACATGCAGAGCGCCTCATATAATGTTGTCATTCAGCAGGTATTTATTTTCAAACTCTATCCGAACCTCTAGCACCAGTCAGCATGCATGTCAGCACAGTTTCAGTGCAGTTTCAGCGCCCGTCCTGACTTGACTTGAACACCACTATTATCTTATATATTGCAGTGTTGTTAAACCATTCCTTGACATCTGACCATTTCCGATGTCCCATTGATCCGACTCATTCTGCATTTATCGATAGGCCATCAATAAGCAGTAGAACTATTTAAGTAGATAGATAGATAGAATAATGGTAGTCTTACTTTCCCCCTGGAATTGAGAGATTACAATAGTTCGTTCTCTTTTGATCCTTGTAAGATTCTCTGTGTGATGTGAAATCATCACATCTAGCCACCATGACCCATACCCACTTTGCATTCACAACTGCTACACCACAGCGACTCCACTGTTGGATCCCATCTAGTGTAACACTATGCACTTATGTAGTAGAACCTCCATACTTACACAGTATTTGGTGCCACAATGGCACATTTGCATAATTATTAGCAGTTAGCACTTAGCAGTTAAATAGTGTATGTGATACAGTTATATTGCCCACTATCCAAGTGGCCATCTTGCTTAGTTCTGGTGCTCACTATATTTCTTTCAGACTCAGAATTGACAGTGCATGTCTGTACAGCAAGCGAGTAAAGATCAAGATAAAACTACTATGTATATACCTCATCATACACTCAAGAGAGAGACAACATGTGGGGTGCAAAGATACATCATTTGAGACTAAATAGATCGAGTATGAAAAGAAAACATTTCGGGGGTTGAACCCCTTCGCGAGTTGTGTGCATGGTACAACCTAACTAGGTGGCTCGGGCACTGTCAGACATGCCATGGAAAAAGAAAATGAGATAGTTGATTTGACATCTGACATAGGAATGGGTTAATGTTTGACAGGGGAGTGGGCCCACTTGCCAATTTCAACAATTTCTTCATCCAGGTCTTCCTCTTCCTCTTCCTGCTGTAACTGTCGCTGCATCTCTTTGAGCTCCTGTGTGGTCTCTAGAATCATCTTATCCCATGCAGTATTCAACTGATTGGTCCTCATAGTTGGCAAAGCACTCCTCCAATCCTGTGTATCCTGGATTTCTGTGGATCCTGACATGAAGGGTGGGCTTTCCTGAGTCCTAGTGGGCGAAACAGCCAGGATCAATTGTCTATCAACAGAATCAACAGAATGACCAACCTCCTGATGTTGTTCAGTCATGCTATTCATGCTCCATGGACTGAAATATTGATGGAGTCCACATGCCAATGAGGGTGTTCTTCCTGTAGTTTGCGACAAACCTCAGTGATGTGGTTGCTGAGCTGGTCCTTCTTGATTCTCTTCCTCTGCTTCTTATTCTTCTTCCCTAAGGTTCATTGGATTTGGAGCTGGTCACAAGAAAGGGGCTTGTGCACCATACATGGCAACTTTCAGGTTGATAGCTAACTGATACCAAGTAGTATAGATGGGTCTCCAAAAGTGGCTTCTGGATAGCCTATTTTTACTTTTTTTTTTCAGGGTGGGACCCCTGACACCCCATGACAGTGATAGGAAAGAAGTCCTGATTGGGCAAGCCCACCATCATTAGGACATGCCCAAAATTGATTTTGGGACAGCCCATGATGCTTCTGGGATAATGTCATCTTGGCCCTATGGGACAGGCCCAGGGGGGATGATCCATGGGATGAGTAGCTCTTAGCTTGAATGTTTTGTAGAGACAGATCAAGCTAAGAGCTTGGTCAAAAGGGTTACCTGAAGTGATCACAACTTGAAGATTGAGCTTGAAGAAGGAGCTACCCCACCATTAGGAACCATTTATTTCCTGTCCACAGTTGAGCTAGACACTCTCCAGACTTTCATAGATGAGAATCTAAGCACTGGTTTTATTTGCCCCACTGCTTCCTCTTATGCTGCCCCTGTCCTCTTTGTCAAGAAGAAGGACAGCTCACTTCGACTCTGTGTTGACTATTGCTGCCTTAACAAGCTAACCAAGAAGGACCGTTATCCATCACTGCTCATATCCAATCTCCTGGACTCCCCTGTGTGTGCCAAGATCTATACCAAAATTGATCTCTGGCACACCTGCCACCTTGTCCAGATTGCCCCCAGAGATGAGTGGAAGACTGCCTTTAGAATGTGCTATGGGTCCTATGAGTGGCTAGTCATGCCCTTCGGGCTCACCAATGCCCCTGTGGCCTTCCAACATTTTGTTAACACCATCTTCACAGATATGCTCAATATCTGCATAGTCAGCTATCTCAATGACATTCTGATCTACTCTGGAGATAAAGAGTCTCATAAGCAGCATGTCTGGGAAGTGCTTTGCCATCTCTGGCAGCACTGCTTATATGCTAAGCCAGAGAAGTGCAAGTTCCACTTGGACTCAGTGGAATACCTTGGCTATCAGCTCTCCCCAGAAGGTTTGACAATGTTGTTACCAAACCTCCCTTTCACATTCCTTCACAGTATGTTTCCTTATCACTATGTTTCCTTATCACTTTATGATATTCTATTTCACTTTACACTATACTTCCATTCCATTCACTTTACGTTATACTTCCATTCCATTCTATTTATGTATTCTTCCATTCTTATGATTCTCTTCCATACTACATGCATATCACAGACACTTCTCATTGTTACGTGTCCAGTTGCTATTGATGCCATGAATAACAAACAGTTACAAGAGTACTTACTACTCGAGTGACATCACCTCAGTTACCTTGTTATCTGAGAGTATGATGACTAATGCATTAGTCAAAGGAGCAGATCGATACTCCAAGGCATCTCCTAGCAAGCCAGTTGCATAGGGTCTAACCAAGAGGAGACTTGCAGAAGGCCTGAGACATTAGGCAGCAAGTAGATTGGTGGATCAAGCTGGAGAGCCAGCAATACAAGTTAGTCTAGGTTTATATACCATATAGTAGGCAGTGGTATAAAGGGAGAACAATAGTAAGGTATTATTTGACCAAAGAGGAAAGCTAATCATATGAGAAGTGAGCGACAGAAGACTGATCATCAAGAAGAGAAGCATACACTTGATATGGGGAATAATGGGGAAGTTGTGAATGGGCATAGCTTGTAAGACGGATGAGGAGAACAATGGAGAGCCATTGTTCTACAAAGTAGGCCTTGACTTGATCGCCAATGGAAGATCTATGGTGAAGATTGGTGATCCAATGTTAATACAAATGGAGGAATCAGTCATGAGGTCATATCTGTTGTAACCTTAAGATATGACATGAGTCAAAAGAAATATAACCGTTATCTTATCTGGGAAGCATCACAGATAAGATGTCAAAAGAAAAAGAATAGGTGCTACATGAGCGTCTAAGAAAAATCGTAACATTACATCCAGTTTAGATAGTTAGTGTCACCTGACCACTAAAACAAGGGTGCACACAGGGTGGCTTAGAGAGGTCTAAAAAGGCCAGGTGGAAGCTTCAGTGTCATCATTGCAGGCGAAGGGTAGGGCTGGTTTGCCATCAGAGTCATTGTTGCTTTGGGAGTGAAGCAAAGATGACAGGGGTGATTTGGGTGGGGAATCCAGGTAAAGTGGAGTCTGCGATACCAGGATGGGCTCTTCATCATCATCAGAGTTGACACATGAGAAGGATTCAGGAAGGGGGGAGGGTCCCATAGAAGTGAGTCGAATCAGGATAGGAGATATGACTTTGATAGGAAAGATTTCTAAGTACTCCACTTGGGGTTGTTCTTCAAATGAGACTTCTTCAATCAGATTAGAAGGAGAAGTCAGGACTTCAATGGATGGGGTGATGATTAAGTCAGGGCAGGGTCATTCAACAACAGGGAGATGATCATCATTTAAGATGTTGGGGTCAGGGTTTTCCTCAGGGATCAGAGGACTTGGACTGGGAGCACTCTCAGTGAAGAGGTGTTCGTCAGGGGCAACAGCAGTTGCAGGCAGGTCTTCAGTGACATGAAGAGGGCAGAGTTGTGAAATCCTCATAGTTGCTAATGACTTGTTTTAATGCCTCATCATTTTTTATGCACCTTTTTTGTATTACAGCCAACAACACTACCAACAACAATATGACATGTGACACTGTTGAGGACCTTCTCCATAAACATAATGTATACTCCTTCAACCTGCTCCAACACCACCTACTATGCCTTGTGCATGTTCTTAACTTGGGCATTGATCATGAAGATTGCAAACGTTGAAACTACAACCACCATATGGGAGTTTGATCCAATCCTTCCTAGGAATTGGGTACTCAGTGATTCCCTGGATGTTGTCGCTGTGGTCCATGCCCTCACAATAAAGGTATGTCTACTATGGGGGTGGAGAGGCTATTTTTCTAATCACTGGACAGATCCAATGTTCAGGACAGCATATTGGATATTTTCAGACCCTCCAAGCAAAATGAGGCATCGATCCTCCTGTTGTCATTCCCCTACATAGAAACATATGATGGGGAACAGCAGATGGGATGCTCAGATGCTCATCTGAGCTCTGTCAGGTATGTTTGTGTTAGAACTGCCAGTGCTACCAAATGAGCTGATGTCTTGTCATTGATAGCCCATCCAACTATTTATCAACTCCACAGACAAGCTTTTTGGCCTGATAACCACTAGGAGATATCGTGGGTACACCCATGGGTATATGAGCCGATACCCACACCCATACCCACCAATATACCCATACCCACCACATGGGTATGCGTTTTTCAGTGGGCAAGCCTGTTGACACCCATGGGTTCCTACTATAGTATAACATAGTACCAAACTATAGTCATGGGTAATTCTACTCTCCACAAATGTTGCTGAATCTCCCTATGACATCCATGCAGGCCCCCACACATGTTGTCCAGTATTCCAATGATATATTGGCAGGCCTGCATGATTGTTGCTGAATCCTTCTATGCCATCTATGCAGGCCTCCTATGTGTTGTCCACTTGTTGGGGAAGAAGGCAGCCTTTATACCCAACCCAACGCACTGTTCGCCTTCTTCGACAGCTCCGGATGTGCCTGTATTCATATACCCACCATGGGTTGTACCATGGGTCCACTTTTCAATACCCATGACAGATAGTGTTTTAAAGTCCAGTCCAGTCCAGTCTTTTGACCAACTTTGTAGGCAACTAGACCACAACCAGTCTTTTTTAATCCCAAATCTGAGGCAACTGGACTGAAACTGCCAACAACTGGTTGCCGTTCATCAGCTATGGAAATTGAACCAGTTGCAACTGGTTTTTAAAAAAGACTGGTATACTAAAATAATTATTGTATTAAATGATGAAAAAAGTACATTTCAGAAATTTCTCATCATGTACAGCATAGGGGTGTGTCAATAAAAGGTAATTTCAACTCAAAAATGTACAACAAATGTATATTTTCTGTGTTTTTTTCAGTAAATTAGCATGAAAAATGACATCATGTATTCTAATGTATCATTGAAATGTGAAAAAACACCTCTTCAACCAGCCACATGTTTTTCTAAAATTCAAGGCAACTGCAACTGGACCACTATCAAAGTCAGGCAACCTGCAACTGCAGTCCAGTTGCAACTGATGTCAGTCCAGTCCAGTTGCCAGTCTTTTATCAGCCCTGCAACTGGACTTTGAAACACTACAGATACCCATACCCAACATGTGGGGATGGGTATCTGCTGGGTAGGGGTAGGGGTATGGCCCCTGATACCCTGGGGTATGTCACAACTTTTTGGCGGCCATGGTTAGTCATGCACTTCAGGTAACCACTTTTTGGAGGCTAATTGGCTGATACGATTCTCCAAACCATTTTGGCTTAGAGCCAGCTAGACCAAGGTCTGCCCAGGGCTGTTTAGAGCACTTCAGTCACCACCGAAATGAGACCTCTTAGGCCTATAGTTTCCTGGGTAGCTATTGGCCTAACAGGTCACAAATCGGTGGGAATTCCCATGTGTTTGTTTTACTGGGGAAAAGCATTGGGAAATGCCCAACTAGGTTGGGGAAAATCGGAGTTTTACCAAGACTTTAAGGGGTGTCTGGGGTCAAAATATACCTAAGAGGGGGGGGCATTACCTGGGGAATTCCCAACCTTTTTTTGCATGTCTAGATAAGAATTTCCGGCCTGCTCATTGGGAATTCCCAAGGTATTTTCTGACCTTTTTCATAGGATATCAGGGATTTCCCACCTGCTGTATACATCTGGTTGGGAATTCCCCAAGACTATGATTGAGTGATGTGGGAATTCCCCAGCACCCCCAGCACCATGATTGAGTGACATGGGAATTCCCCGGCACTACAATTGAGCGGTTGGGAAATCCCCAGTGCTATGATTGAGTGACGTGGGAATTCCCCGGCACTACAATTGAGTGGTTGGGAATTCCCCAGCACTATGATTGAGTGACATGGGAATTCCCCAGTGCTATAATTGACTGATGTGGCCAGCTAGACCAAGGTCTGCCCAGGGCTGTTTAGAGTCTATCCCTGGGGAATAGCTGTGTCTTTCCAAAGACTACCCAATGGGCATGCCCTACCTCCCACCTAGGACTACCCATATCCCAGACATGGTGTCAGGGGGTCTTTGGACAATCCCAATCTAGTCAAAAGGGGATATTTTGGGATAGCCCATATTAGTCTAAATGAAAATTTTCATAAATGTTTTATATTTATGATATGAATTTCCAGAGTGAAGAGACATACTGGCACTTGTTACGATTTTTCTCTTGTCGTTTGCGTTGCGCCTATCTTATCTCCTAAGCGCCTTTAGAGATACAGATTACTTACTGTGTATTTTTAGATCATTGACTTTCTGACTCATTCACAGTCAACGATCCACCTTTCCATTGTTCCCTTCATTTGGCTAACAATAGTGTTACCACAATCTTGGCTCCCAATGTGTTACATACGCGTCGAACAATAGCCCGCTATTTTCTCCCTTTATATCCCACTACACTACCGCGTATATAAACCGTAGCACACTCATGTACTTCCTTCAAGCTATTCTACATTGTCTACCATCACCTGGTTGACTATCAGTCATCTGAACTATCAGCCTCTGAGTCGTTGACGTCCCACTCATTGAGCGGACGTACTATTCTTGGATAGACCCCTCTTGTCCCTCAATAGGACTTCACAGGAATCCTTCATTTGTTGGCAAGGCTTGTCTTACGACAACCCACGTAACAGCACTGGTGAAACATGTCTCTAGAGTTGCAATGGGATATTCCAATTATACTTTTTAGACAAGTTTGGAAAGTCCCATGGCTATTTTTTATAGGCATTGGGAATGTTCAAGTGTGCTTCTAAGGCTATAATGGGACATCCCAATTATAACTTTTGGACAAGTTCAGGAATCCCATGGCTATTTTTTATGACCATTGGAGAAGGCCTAAGTGTGCTTCTAGGGCTATCATGGGACATTTCAATTACATTTTTTGGATAAGTTGAAAAATTCGCATGGCTACTTTTTATAAGCATTGGGAATGCCCAAGTGTGCTTTTAGTAGTGTATAGACCATGTAGATATATCAGTTAACTGCCAAGAAAGTTTGAGAATTTCCTAGTATTATAATTAAATGAGGTAGGAATTCACTAATGCTATAATTGAGTAAGCTTGAAAATTCTCCACTACCATAATGAAGTTAGATGAGAATTTCTTAGATTTATAAGACTTATTTTATATTTATCTAAATATATCTACTATTATAATTTTATTTATTTAGTTATTTTATACTTATTTAATCATATCTATCATTTTAATTTCACTTATTTATATATTTAATGCTTATCTAACTATATCTACTATTATAGTTTCATTTATTTAGTTACTTTATACTTATCTAATCACATCTACAATTTCAATTTCACTTATCTATTTATTTCATGCTTATCTAATCATATTTACCATTATAATTTTACTTATCTACTTATTCCATGCTTATCTAATCACATCATTATAATAGTTATACTTATCTACCTATTATATATTTATCTAATCACATCTAATATTAGTAACCCTGCTTATCTACTTATTCCAAACTTATCTAATCACAGCTATCATTATAAAGTATATATATAGTGTAGCAAAACTCCAGCCAAAAGTGTATACTTTTGTCTACCAAGCCAACTTAAAGAGTGTACTGAAAAAGTGTACTCAAAGTGTAGCAAAACTCTGACCAAAAGTGTACACTTTTGACTCCCAAGCCAACTTAAAAAGTGTACTGAAAAAGTGTACACAAAGTGTAGCGAAACTCCGGCCAAAAGTGTACACTTTTGTCTACCAAGTCAACTTAAAAAGTGTAGTGAAAAAGTGTACACAAAGTGTAGCAAAACTCCGGCCAAAAGTGTACACTTTTGACTACCAAGCCAACTTAAAAAGTGTACTGAAAAAGTGTACACAAAGTGTACCAAAACTCCGGCCAAAAGTGTACACTTTTGTCTACCAAGTCAACTTAAAAAGTGTAGTGAAAAAGTGTACACAAAGTGTAGCCAAACTCCGACCAAAAGTGTACACTTTTGACTACCAAGGCCAACTTAAAAAAGTGTAGTGAAAAAGTGTACACAAAGTGTAGCAAAACTCCGGCCAAAAGTGTACACTTTTGTCTCCCAGCCAACTTAAAAAAGTGTAGCTGAAAAAGTGTACACAAAGTGTACAAAACTCCGGCCAAAAGTGTACACTTTTGTCTACCAAACCAACTTAAAAAAGTGTAGTGAAAAAGTGTAATGAAAAAGTGTACAAAAAGTGTAGCAAAACTCCGCCAAAGTGTACACTTTTCTCTACCAAACCAACTTAAAAAAGTGTAGTGAAAAAGTGTAATGAAAAAGTGTACAAAAAGTGTAGCAAAACTCCGCCCAAAGTGTACACTTTTCTCTACCAAACCAACTTAAAAAAGTGTAGTGAAAAAGTGTACAAAACTCCGCCCAAAAGTGTACACTTTTTGTCTATCCAATCAATTTAGAAAGTGTAGTGAAAAGTGAACAAGTGTAGTGAAAAAGTGTACACAAAGTGTACCAAACAAGCAGGTGGCTGAAACCAAGTGACATTTTTCGCTTTTTGGATGATTATGTAATCAGAACTCCGGCCACTACTCCTACATTATTACCATTTTAAGCCTTGTTATGAGACTTAGGAGATTATTCAAAACAAATAAAAAACATACAACTATCAGAACAACAATAACATGGATGTTTATGGTGGGGGCATGTTACCAGTCATCATACCATGTGAACTGCACCAAATCTACTCAGATTTAGAAGGAACACAAGGAGATGAGTGTCAAAAAAGCGAAAATTGGTTGAGATTGCATCAATTTGCATGTGAAGGATACAAGTGAACTTGACTGAAACAAAGGTATGACAGGACATTTGCTGAAAAATCATTGTTTGAACATTCCCAATGCCCTATAAAAAAATAGCCATGACTTTCCAAACTTGTCTAAAAAGTATAGATTGGAAT